>JAGDQP010007138.1:0-19417 GCA_022664845.1 Lepisma saccharinum
CAACTTTAATGCTTTAATAATTGTATTTAATACTTTTGTGAGAAGCAAACTAGAGTATGCTTCGATAATCTGGACTCCTTACTACAAGCAATTTATTAACAAAATTGAACGTATTCAAAACAAATTTCTGAGATACCTCTATTACAAGATTTTTAGAATTAATTCTTATCAAGAAAGGGTGTCGTACAATACACTTTTAAAGATTTTTGGTATAAGTTCGTTGGCAACCAGACACGAGTTCTTGCAGTTAACCTTTCTTTATAAATTAGTAAATGGAATCATTGATAGCTCGGAGTGTCTAAAACTATTGAATTTTAATACAAAAGCTATCAATTTAAGGAGTAGATTGCTTTTTAACTGTAATATATCTAAAACTATTGCACATTCCAATTCACCTGTTACAAGAATGTGTCAGTTATTCAACAAACTGGCGCCAAACAATGTGGATGTTGATTTTGCTATGCCTTATTCTACTTATGTAAAAACTCTTAAATATAATCCCCGATTGTTGTGAAATTTTTTAACTCGATATTGTATTATATTTGGTCTTTCGATTTTACTTATTAGTGACAAGTAATTGCGTTGAGATAATTGTGTCCGAGTACTTTCATTTATGTTCCATTTTTTTTCTCGTTTCTAATATTTGACGTATTTTAATATTCATATTTACCACTTGTTGATTATTTTCATGTATTTTTTTTTCATTTTTTTGTCTTTCTTTTGTATCATAACCATTTGTAACATTCTTGTTGTAATATTTGTAATTTGCTACTTGTTGATTATTTTCATGTATTTTTTCATTGTTTCTTTTTTTTTGTCTTTCTTTTGTATCATAACCATTTGTAATATTCCTTATTATGTAAGCCTATTGTAAATTGGGTATTTCTTTTCCTGTAATAGGCGACTTATAAATAAATAAGTATCATTCTGGAAATTAGACTGGAAGAAAAGAAAATCCTCCTGGCAGCAGCATACCGACCTCCACGAGCAAGTTTTAATAATTTTGAAGAAGAAATAAGTAACTTTCTTTCTCTCTATGAACACTGCCTTATTTTTGGTGATTTTAATTTCGAACTTTGGTCCCCTAAGTTTGAGATTTCAAAATTTAAGGAAACAATCACATCGCTAAATCTATCTGCCTGTCCTTTCCAGCCTACGCACTATACAGCCACGTCTGAAAGACTCCTTGATGTAGTCCTTGTCTCGAACATGAACAGAGTTCTTCAATTTGGACAGTTCCCTTTTCCTGAGATTTCCAGGCACGATCTTATATTCATAAAGGATTCTATAAAGTTACCGAAGTTTAAACCTACAATTATATCATATAGAGAATTAAGTAAGATTGACAATAATGCTTTCCTAGTGGATGCTGCTTCTATGCTATGGCATTTAACAAATTTGTGTCCATCAGTCGATGCTCAACTTTCCTTCCTTAACTCGTTAATTCTTCAACTATATAACATACACGCCCCCATTAAAAGAAAACGTGTATCTCGTCCCCCTGCCCCATGGATCAGCAACGAGTTACTAAACCTAATGGCCAGCTGCGATGGAACGTACAGGAAATACCGTAGGGACCTAAAACTCAACCCATCTGGATCTGGGGACAGTTTTGAAGCGTATAGATTCCTTCGAAACCATTACACTCAATCTGTACGTAAAGCAAAACTAAAATTTGCTTATGACACAATGATAAAAGAAAACCAAGGCCAAATGTGGAAAAGGCTAAAACTTCTCGGAATCAGAGGTAAAAAACATTCTGCAAATGATACACTTATGCACATTGCGCCTGACACTCTTAATGAGCATTTTTGTAATATAAACGCCCCAGTAATACAGAAAAATTGGCTGCTTAATGGCAATGCATCCTGCCCCAACAGCCAAGCTTTCTTCTCCATGGCAGGTGTAAGCCCGCAGATAGCTGAAAATGCTATCAATTGAATAAAATCCTCGGCCACAGGGGCAGATGAAATATCCCTGGAGTTAATTCAAAAAATATTACCATATGTTCTTGTCCCAATTATCAACCTATTTAACCTATCAATTACCACAAGCACTTTTCCCACGTTGTGGTAAATAGCTCGAGTTCTACCTCCTTCGAAAACAAAAGTCATATGCAGTGCTGACGACTTTCGACCTATTAGTATTTTACCAGCTCTTTCCAAAGCTCTGGAAAACATTGTAAATGATCAGATTTGTTCTTACTTATAATCTTATAGTCTTCTTAACCCCTTCCAATCGGGTTTTCGGAAAGGCTGTAGCACCGCCACTGCTCAGATTCATATAACAGATGACACTTGTTATGCTCTTGACAATAAGAAAATAACAATCCTTGCACTACTTGATTACAGTAAAACTTTCCAATCTATAAATCACAGTATTCTTTTTCTCGAACTATCAAGGATTTTCAACTTCTCAGACTCTTCTGTAAAATGAATTCAGAATTATTTAAATGGCCGTTCGCAATATGTATCTGTGTCTGCTATTGACTCCTCGTTGAAACCCCTTCATCATGGTGTCCCTCAAGGTAGTGTACTAGGTCCACTTCTTTTCTGTTTGTATATAAACGATTTGCCATATGCATTGCAGCACTGTAAGTATCATTTTTACGCCGATGACTTCCAATTATACATTTCCTGCTCTCCAAATTAGCTAACTAGATCTTAGCCAAACTGAATGAGGATTTACAAATGATTGTTCAGTGGTCAAATGATAATAGCCTGAATCTAAATCTCAATGTCTTCGTATAGCCTCAAAACCTATCTTCTCGTCCCTTCAATTGTACTCGTTTCCTAATGTGCTTCTAGATGGAGTCGTTATTCCTTACTCGAATACTATGATAACATTTAGGTCTTATTTGGAATCAACAACTAACTTGGACGGAATATGTCAGCACTGTCTCTAGAAATGCCTTTGCCGTTTCACATACACTGAACAGACTTAGAAATTTTCATTCAATTTCCCTTAAGAAAACTCTTGTACAGGCACTAGTAATGCCTCATTTAGATTACTGCAATGTGGTTCTTGCTAACCTTGATGAAGTACTGACTTACCGGCTACAACGCATTCAAAATGCTTCTGTTCGTTTTATATTTAATCTTAAACGTTCTGACCATCTAACATCTTATTTCGATAAGCTGCAGTGGTTGAAAGCCTCGGAACGAACGAAATGGCATTCATTACTTCTGTTGTTTAAAATTCTGTGTTCAACAACCTCCCTACCTTTTACATCGTTTTAAGTTTCTGAGCGATCATCATAATCGCGATACTAGATCACGTATGAACCTACTACTTTCCATTCCCCACCACAACTCTTCCTTCCTTTCTAAGTCGTTTACGGTTTCGGTGTCCTGCAAGTGGAATTCGCTGCCAATCTCAGAGAGTCAACTTCATTATCAAATTTTAAGTCTATGCTCTATCAGTGTAACGTGACTAATAGTGGGTTTCAACCTTCGGTAGAAATTTAATGAGTCGTAAAGAAGTTTAAGTACTTACTTTGAAAACCATTAGATTCTTTAACTAACAATTCGTTGAGTTCTTGGGAAGTATTGCCCACCGAAAAGATAATTTTAACTTTATTCTTCCTAATTGTTGAATGTTGACCAGCTCCGCCTTTTTTTTTCATGTCCATAACTGTGTGATGATTTGATATTATTGTTTACTTCAGTGATGTTTCCAATGGTGTAATTATCTATATTTGCATTTTTTTTTTTTTTTTTGTAGTGTGAATGTGTTTGTGTGTGATGAGAATCCTATAATAACTCGATTGTCTTAGTTTGTAATTTAGTCCACTTTTATTTTCGCTTTCTTTTTTATCATTAGTTTCTAGATTTATTATTATTGTTTTTTTATTGAAACTTTTAATTACACTGTATTGATGGTTGAGTGAAAGAAAAGACCGTGATGACCTTAACTTCGCAATGTAAAACAAGACGAAATAAATACATTGCAAAGTTATATCCAAGAAATATATTTGAGCAAAGCTTATGATCGACGAATACAGCGAAGCGGGGATTTCTAAGCTTGTCTACTGCTCCACCTGTCAATTATGTGACAAAGGCATTCTTACGTGTGGAATTATCTCTGTGTCGCACTCCATCCATCTAAAACTTTACTCAACGCAATCCTTGGGAACAAATTTGATTGTGATTTGTTAGTCTGACGATGCCATGTTAGATTTGCTGCCTCTTGCTCCAAAGCTACAAGTTTTCGGACGTTCCACCAAAGAAACGTTTTCTTGTTTCCGTATAAGTAATTACCTCTCAAACTTTGTTACCATAAAAGTAATTTAATCTCATTATCTTCAGTGTAGAATAAACTAATAAAACAATATTAAGCTATAAAATTAACGTTTCGAACCTGTTCGGGTCTTTCTTGGAATTAAAGAACTTAAAACAGAAAGATGAAAAAAAAAAAAAAAAAAAAAAAAGACAGAGTCCTAAACTCAACTCATAGTTCCTGTAGGTTTCAGAAGCAGAGTTGCCAGACAACAATACAGTCTAATTATTCTCTTTTTGTTATTAAAAACTGTGATGTGAAAAAGGTGTATTTTGTTTATTGTGGTTCATAAAGAAACTATAAACTGAATGATTCCTTTATCATGATTTAAAGCTTTTGTAGTTGTTATACATGTTTGACATCATTCAACAGATTTTCTAAGAATAGGAACCAAGTTTTGCTGAGATTATCCCTATCCGTGCAAAAGGAAGGACTTTTGGCTATGATGTAGCATGATTCCTTGATGGTTCTGTGGATATGCGAATCTAACTTCTGAAGGAAAAAGATCTTAAGTCAGCGGGATGGAAATTCCGCCGTCTTTCGGAGCGATAGGCTGCCGAAAGCGTGGGAAAATGAACTTTAGAGCTTAATATTCCCAATACCACTATCAGTAGAGATGATGCGGCATGCTATAGTTAATTTTTTTAAAACCTGCGTATGTGTTTGAAGACACATCAAACATCATAGCACTAATATAAATATCTACTATAATCTGAAAAGTTTAAAAATTTTGTTGAACAAAGGAAAGAAAAAGATGTTCTGGAATTTCAGATATCTTAAATTCTTATAAATTGCCGCCAGTTTCATTCAAAGAGCATCGTTCGCACGAAAATTTAGGAGTAACTAGAAATAAACGGACAAAACTAGTAGTAACTACTATCACTTGAATTTTGTTCTCCATTTTCAACATCACTATCTACATGATTCTTGGGTAAATATTGCTAAAAAATGTTAAATTACTGGGTTTTACATTCACACTACTGGACACCTTTTAAGTTTTCACTTTTAGACCACACCCAGGGCTAGAATGGAGGGTACCCGCAGGTACACGACGTGTACCCACCTTGAATTTGTAGAAGGAAGCGTGTATCTACCTAAATATTAGAACAACGCTGGGTACGCGCCGTGTACTGTTATTTGCAACCCGACAGAATCTCAAAAAAAAAAAAAAAATGATCGGAAACCGAAATGCCGGTATTTTTGATGAGTCCAGAAATGTCTGCCATAGGGGATTGCTAACATATTAAGGAGCAAAAATTGGGCCATCCATCTTCATCAAGATGTGGGTATTTGAACTTGGCAGGTTCCTGCGAATACGGAAATGCAATGATTTTGACAACGTAGTATAATACAGAAAGCTAATTCGTTAAGTTTAGGGTACATGGCCACTAAGGGAGGGGATAAAATTGGATTGGAATATGTTCTATATGGATGTGTAGTATTTTGAATAGATCGAGTAAATTTTGCTGTAATTTAACGCTTGTATTTCATTGTTCTTCATAGTTAATTAATTAATAGGAAAGGAATGGAGAAAAACTTTTCAACTGTCGGCTAATCCTTAATGAATACAGATATGTTTATTCGCGTTTTCAGTGTTAGGTGAGGCTCGACAGTGGAGCAATAAGAAAGTACATAGGTGCGCTCTGTTACTCCTGTTTTGTCTCATTTGTCAGTTTTGTGAATTAGAATTTATTTATGTATGGTCTTCAGGTCTCTCAGTTTTGTTCTGTCGATATTTGAAAGCAAGAACTGAATGATGAGCAGTTGGATGTAATTCGAGAACTAATTTTGGACACTGACACATACAGGTTTGGCCTTTCAGTTTTTCATACCTGTACTCGATTTTTTAAAATAGAGTCTTCACATTAGTTACAGATTGGACTTCAAATTATGGCAGATTACTAAAGATTAGAAACAAACTTTTGAAGGAAAATATCATTTAGGAGGAATTAGAAACAAAAGTTAAAAGTCTTCATGCCTGGATTCGGAAACAGTAATGATGTGGGCATCGCTACTTAATTTTTGCCGAAACCTTTATCTGCATTTATCAAAGATGCAGTTAAAGTCATCATCAGTGCGTGTGCCGTTATTTTGAGCGATATTAATTTCCGTTATAAAATAAGTGTGGATATTTTCGGCAAGTACTGCGCCAAAATTGCAGAAAAATATGTAGCATTGTTCAACACGTAATCGTCGCATCTCAGTTTGCATGCCCAAAATAATTATTCATGGCTCTAGTATAGTCCGAAAGTTCATTATACCGATAGGTGAGCTAGGCGAAGAAGCTCGAGAAAATAGTAAGGTATTATAGAGAGCACCACACGCGGAATGGTTCCAGAACGAAAGTGAATACAGATTTATTTACGCGATTAAGCTCAGACTCCTCTCTCAACTTCTTTGTTCCCACTAAAAGAAGTTTTAAATTACTGTTAGGCTCAGAAGAGCTTTCGTTGATCAACAAGAACCACTGGGAAGGAGATAATGAAGACGAGTTCCAAGAAAAGGTAAATTAGGATGACTGTCTCAATTACTTGCTAATTTTGATTGTAATTTCAAACGCCAGCTGGCAAATTTTGATTCAAGATAAAAGGCTGTCTATTTTACTCCTACTGTATTTCACAATTCTCAAAACTTTCTCCATTCTATAACTGTCTAGTCAATTAAAGAAAAATGTTTGAATTACATTGAAGTGTGAACATTACAGTCAGAGTTTTATTATTTTCTTAAATTACCCCAGTAGCACATCAACATCGTAATGTTTGATCACATGTAATGCACGAAATGACATCCATAGACCCAACCTTTTTGAAAATTTTAAATAGGAATTTTTAGAAATCTCGATTTGTGCATATTTGTACATGGTAAACCATAAGTCTAAAGACACTTGTCGCGTTGATACCACTGCGAGAATCTGATCCAACCTTTGGGTAATGAAAGATGGCAGCATCTGTCGGTGGCATTAGCATAATGGTCGCCATCTTGGATTCAGCTCAAGAATTTTAAATATGAAGGGGATCATGTGACATATCGTTTTAAGCTAGCTTGTTGCTAGAAATTGAAATATGAAGACATTAGGCACTTACGTTTATTTGTTTAGCAGACAGGGGCTCTGAAATTGATCATTTGAAAATAAATATGATTGTAGTTATTTTAAATACTGTACGTAAAAGTATACTTTCGTTTGTATTATAGGATTATATAATAAATTGTTTAATACAGCTGAAAATGTGTTTGTATTTTTGTAAGTGAAATTAAACATTGTCACAAAGAAAATAAATTCGACATACATGGAAACATTTAAATTCGAAATAGTGTATCAGATATAACTCGCAAAATAAAAGCAACAAATGAAACGTGCAGACTCATTTTCCAAAGAGTTACAAAATGAAGCCAAAATATTCTTAGCTTTGGTAGTTCTTTCACCCTATTCAGACCAACTGTCAGTTAAAAGTAAGGAACCCTTCATGCAGGGTGCGAATTAGGTTATCTTTCCAAGGGGGAATAAAGTACGATATCGTTTACTTGTAACTTAACTTAATGGAATATCATTCGAAAAGCTTTTGATGATATTATGATAATTTGGGGTATAAGATTTAACTTGTCCTCGGTACGAGAATATGATAGTACAAATTTCTGTGTTCAACTTCACGATATCTCGTGCAGATGAAAAAATTGTTCTTCTTCCCAGTTTCAACACTGTGTGATTTATTTTAATATTACCTTAGAGATTGTAAACTGTTTCCCTTCTCTCTACAATGAATAATTATTTTGCCACAGTGCTCCCTTTGCTAAATGATTGGCAACACTTTTGATATCCTCGGGATATGAATTTCGAAATATTATATGTACTGGAATTTGTAGGTACTAAACAGACTTAAATATAGTTAGTGCTCTTCCGTCCAATATATGCCATGTTAACGCTTAATATGAAAGTCAATTTTCAGTAAGAGAGCTATGAAAGCTACGTATCGCTTGACTGTATATGCTAGACAGATTTTAAAGGGTATTCTTCTTTGTACGGCAAAGCCCTGGCTCCTCATTCCGAATAATGCATTTTCATGTATAGATTACACCTTCCTGTCATACATATTCTCGCTAACGAAACGCTAATTTCAGTACTGTTCAGAAGTACATATGAATGAATCTATTCTAGACTTTCACTGCTTTTAGTGATTGAGACGTGCAAATGAACCAAAAATTCATAAATTAACTCAGGGTACTTTTCCATGACTCTTGCGACAGCCCTAATCATTTCCCAGGTCATAGCGTTAACAGCCAAGTGCTATTTTTGATACGGCTCTTTCAATATATAAAATTTCCAAACATTTAGAGACAATTATCCACATTTCTCCTACTTCTTTTTGGATGCTCATAAAATATATTGTAATTCTCATAACGAGAATGTGAGTACAGTGAAACCTCTATTAACCGACACCTCTGCAAAGCGGCCTTAACGGACATATTTTGCAATACCCCAACCATCGCTATAACAAGAAACGTATTGAGAAACCTCTCTAAAGCGGACACTCTGTATTGCGGACCAGCGGCGGCTCTCTTATTTAAGTTTGTTCGGTTGTGCAAACTACCCTCTAATATTTCTATTCTTGAAGTGTGTTACAAACCATCTTGCTTCTTATTCTTATCATTCTTTAACTCAGTGAACGCTTACATAACAGAGAGAGAGAGAGAGAGAGAGAACGTGCGCCCGCAGTTCTCGGCTGGCTGGTCACAAGCAGGAGCTCGTTTGTTTTCTGTTTCCTTCAGATCAGGTTGACAACCGAGAACGATGAGGGTCTAAATGGAACTTCTGGGCTTGTCAGCGGGTGGAGGAGTACAAGAGGGTACAGGGAAGATCTTGTCTCCATAAGACTCCATATCGTTTTAAATTTTGGGCAGCCGAAGTGGACTCGAAGGCGTACATACACAGTTTCTCGTGTGTAAAATTCCCACACACTTGTCAATGTGGATAGATAGTGTTTCCAATTCCCACTTCAGAAATAATTTCTCGCAACTATTTTTCTTCTCTCGAGGTCAATTTATTCAATGGAAAGACAGTGCTTTAAAAAAAAATAAAAAAAAATTAAGGAGTCCTTTAAGCTGGAAAGTCTATGATAAAATATCTGTTATCAAAAGTGCTTTTTAAAATCATTTCTCTGGAATAATGCTCAAAAATAAGAATATTAATTCTTGATTTTTTCGCCTTCTTTTATTATTTTGAAGCATGACCTAACTTTGATTCATCCTGCCGGCTATTCTGATGAAAGCTTATCCAAATTCTCGCAGCCCAATCCAGTGCATGTTCAAGTAGTACGTAACTCTGATTAAGTAAAAGAAACTCACTTAGGAACGTATGACAACTCTACGATATATATTTTTCAATTTTATATTTACGTTTCCAAAACCAGGAAAAGAAATCATGCCTCTTGGATGGAAAGTTAATCAAAACACGTAATCACTCACCGAACAACCGTAGCTCAGTTCATAGAGTATTAACTTCGCTTTCGGGAGGCCATTGGTTCGACCCAGCACCCGACCGACTGAGGTTTCCCAGGGGTTTTCTGTCCCTCCAGGCAAATGCCGAGATCGTATCTTAAACCTAGGATCAGGCCGATTACTTCCCGCATCCCGTCCCCCAGCCTAGACAGCCCTGAGCTATAGATACCTAAAAGTCATAAATTTATTCAACTCAATAGCACCACGCGTGTACCACAAGAGTCTACGAAGAATAAGGACAGGTTTCACGGGAACTTTACTTTAATGCCTCTGCAGCATCTTAAGGCTGTAGGTCATCCCAAGGAGAAAGGAACGGGTTAGGTATTGATTATGTTCTTAACTCAATGGGTATCACAGCATTAGCCTGCATGACTAGATACCTTGAAATAACGGCCCCCGGAGTTCGATTCCACGTTCAGTCACGGCTTTAAAATAGTTTGGGGACGAATATAACCCTCAGCAATATACTGTTCTTACATATGAACCTTCTCATCTGGCGAAAATTGTGAACAATTACAATTGCTATTATAATTACTTCTATGATTATAAGAATGAGCATAGTGGATTTGGCTCCTCCTCGACAGGAAATATTCCTCAATAGAAGGAACATGCTAATAAATTTCTGCTTCCACTCATAAATTTTTCGATAATTTTAAGAATTTTTCTTCAATATTCTCAAAGTTCATATATATTTTTAAAGTTACATTTATGGATCAGACAGACAGACAGCTATGACCTAAGTATAACACATGTCTGGGGAATTATATCCCTCAGCGAGCACTCTTTGAGGAAGAGGGAAGAAGGTAGCGGCCAGGACCATTGTCTAGGTGATATGCCGATATTCGCCTAGTGAAGCTTAAACAAACCATGGAAACCATCAATCATTATTAACTTAGCAGTACTTCTTGAACCTGTCTGTCTTCCCAATGCCGATCAAGAGTCCGTGAACGTAACCACAGAACTACGGAAGCTGGAAATGTTTCATTTCTTGCTATTCTACAAAGTAGATTAATATTAAATTCGTTATTTGACTTAATAATTTCCATCAACGAACCCTATCCAAGCTCAACGAAATTCTTTGTTAGTTTCATAATATTACAAATTACAATACTTTTGTGTTGTTATTGTCGTTCTTTATTATTATTATTATTATTATAACCACCAATAATAATAATAATAATAATGCAAAAGATGCTGTAATATTTTGTGCACCACCTGAAATCCAGACCACGATCCGCCACTGTTGCGGACACGGACAGTGTTTCCTGTCTTTAATAAGCAGTATTAACCTCATATAACGGACACTTTCAAAGTGATTTAAGGAGAATCCGAGGATTGTTAACATGCCGACTGTCATACAGAATGGTTGGACAAATTCCCTTTCATAGCTCGTAGTTACAGTCAAAAACATTTCTAACGCTGATGGAATTAAACATTTTTTGATGCACTTACGGATCAACAATATTCTTGAAGAGAGAAACACTCAGATGGAGAAATAGCAAAAGAGCAGCGCAAGACATCGAAGAGAGAAAAATTATGAAGTGAAAAAATTACACAAATACCAATTCCTCAGGCCGGCCGGGTGGCCGAGCGGTCTGCGGAGGTAGGCCATCGGCTCGAAGGTCCCGGGTTCGAGTCCCGGAAGGGGCATGGGTGTGGATTTTAACACTTAACAGCTAAAGGCGAATCGTGACGGGCCGAAGTCCAAAGTTACTAGACTCACCCACATAAAAAAATACAATACATACCCATTCCTCAGTTTGGGAGCATTTCTACTTCTCTCTCTTTCTATCTAAAAACCTCCAGAATTCCAATTAATTTACAAACATAATATGTGATAAACGTAAAGGGTAAAAATATAAAATATTTTCTCTAAGTTGTTCCCTGAACATAAAGTACAGTTTAGACGGAGGAGGGTAATGTTATATTCATACAGTATAATTGTTTGATGCATCCGTGTATATTCTTTTGGTTCCACTAATTTACGTAAGAAAATATTGAAACCTCTGTAAGGCGGACACCTCTCTATAGCGGACAATTTTTTATTCCCCCTGGTTGTCCGCTTTAGAGAGGTTTCACTGTATTGCATTAACTTTTACAAACGTTTTGCAAATACAACTGTTGTGACTCGATAATAGTTTCATCCATACAACGCGAGAAATAAACAATACAAAAATGTTTTTTTTTTTTTTAAATAGGTCAAAATTTCGCCTACCGTCACATAAATAGCAACAATGACTGAAACATTAAACGAAAGAAACAAGAAAACTGCTTACAACAAAAAGTGGAAGCATTGATCATGCATAAAATACTATGATACTATGAACCCGTGATGATGCATAAAATACAAGTGTCACTTTTCTAAACTAACGAAACGTGTCTAAATAGAAAAACTGATTCATTGTAAGTTCAAAACACCAAATCTGAAATCTGGAGAAGATGTAGATTTTATCTTTCAACCGCTCTCTAGTTACTGCAACCAAATATCACAAGGGAAAAGTTGATATTTTGCTTCTTTCCCAACACAGTTTTAATGGAACCACATGTGACATTTTCTACATGCAATCCACTTTTTATCCTTGGAAGTACAGTCCTTCGTTAATGGGACACTCTGTCTCATAATAAGTGATAGATTTGGTGCTTTTTGATATATAACGACACTGGTCATCTCCTTTAGCTTTACTTCTACGAAGCTGCTTATTTGTCTTTTTCCAAACTTATCTCGCTCTGTTAGATGTGACAATATAATTCTCAAATAGCAAATACGAGGTGTGACACACACACACACAAAAACGGATTGTAGTTGTATTACTAAAAATAATTAACATGATGCATATTGTTTTTGCAGGGATAAACTACCATACCTCCCCTACCTAGTACCGTGAATTAGACTCACCCGCCCCAGCCATTCGCGAGACAAGCGACAATGAGTGAACACGTGTGTCAGTGCGTTGGCGGAAAATGACGAGCGTGAAAGTAGAACAAAGGATAAACATCAAGTTTCTCGTGAAACTTCGAAAATCTTGGAAAGGATTGACGACGACCCAAATTTGTTGGATTTGGTTGTAACTGTCGACGACACGTGGATATTTATCTATGACCCCGAAACAAAGCGACAATGCATGCATTGGAAAGGTCCGGGCTCGAATGTCAAAGTCCAAATTTAAGGCAATGTTACTAGTGTTCTTTGATATTAGTGGAACAGTGACGATTGATTGGGTTCCTGACGGACAAATTGTAAATCAACATTACTACCCTCAGGTGTTGCGAAGCTTCGTGAAGACGTTCGAAAAAAGCAGCCTGTGGGAAAGTGGCTGGATCTTGCATCAGGACAATGCGCCCGCCCACAAGGCACTATCCGTACAGCAATTTTGGGCTAGAAAAAACATTGCAGTGTTAGCACTTCCGCCGTACTCACCTGATTTGGCACCCTGTGATTTTTTTGTTCCCGAAAATCAAATCTCAACTGCAAGGAACACATTTTACCTCCGTTGATGAGGTTAAAAAAAAAAACGGAAAACGTACTAAAGACCCTTACAGAAGATGACTTCCAGGGATGTTACAAACAATGGCAGCGGCGAATAAAGAAATGTGTTGAACCAGAGGGGGACTACTTTGAATGTGACACTACCGACAGGAACTAATAATGTAAGTACTCTGAGTTATTACTTCAGTCCGTTTTTTTTTTTGTGTGTGTGTGTGTGTGTGTGTGTGTGTGTGTGTGTGTGTGTCACACCTCGTATACAGTATTGTGCGGTTTTCACTTAATTGCAGTTTGTTCTCTGCTCTTCTAAATTCACTTTCTTCAAGTTCTACAATGCATCGTGTTAAATTTAGGGACTGCAAAATTTAACTGGTGGGTGGAATTAGTACTCTCTTGACACTATAAAATGTGATTCTCCACACATTACAAAACTGTAAAGCTTTTCCACGTTAAACTTATCAATGTATATTATAGGATTATTCACTTCACCAAGCATGCTTATAGTTACTACTATAAAGCTTACAGTTGCTGAAGCTCTTAGACAGCCTGGGAACCACTGCAAAACTCCAACAAGGAGAAAAATTACAAATGACCACGAAACACACCACACCCTTCAATTCTTCAAAGAGAACTGTTCGCACGTTAGTTCGGACGTGACTCCAATAATTTCAAACTCATACTAACTGACAAACATGTGGAGGAGAAATTAGGCTGCTAGGCGAAATTTGGTTACTTTCCTCTAACACCCTAGGGGAGTTTACTCATTAGAGGAATTTTTTGACTGTTCAATAGAAATATAACATATTTTCCTTTTTAATTATACATATTGTTTGTAAAACTATATAACCATACTATAAATATATACATATAAGCAATTAGGCTACTATATACCTACAACTGTTAAATATATATGTGAATATTGTATTTGTTTCTGCTGTTGTATTATCAATTTTTGTTATATTTTTAACTAGAATGACTATTGTAATTGTCATAAATTGCTATACGTATCTTATGCCACAAACTTGACGTTGTCCATTGCTGTCTAGCTTAACGACAATAAAATTTATTATTATTGTGTAATCAGTTTTTACGGTGGTTAGTGATTTTGTCATGTAACTTTTCGGAGGTACTAACTGTAATGCCAGTAATAAAGGCCTTGTTTACACACAACGTATTTTTTTCTGTAGACATATATGTTTGAATTGTTTTGATAACTAGAGCACATAACTTTATCAGTCTCATTTTAAATTCGTGAAAAGAATGCTATAACGTGTTAGAGGGGGAATATATGATCCCCTCCCTGGGATAGTGAATTCTAGTTAGCAGCCAGGGATAAGTACATCCAGAGGGTGACTGTCCCCCCATCCCCGGCCGTAATTCGCACCCTGCCTTCATGACACTTACTCGATATAACAATCTTTAGTCCATACGTCTATTATTTTCTTGGTAAGTTTACCAGTTGTGCTGCTCCTGTGGAGAAAGTATGTTACTGCGGCTATGAACTTGCGAGTTCCGTTAGTTAACCATAGAGTAAGTAAGTAAGCTCTAAACAAGCATATAATCTGGTAGACCTCTTAATGAACTGACAACAACATTACATAGCCAACTCCATTCTTATTCTCTTGTGAGTAAACAAAACGTGGAGCATGCAAAATTCCATCTGATGATATTATAGGTTGAATGGTTTACGAGTGCGTTGGTATGTTAACACTATGAGCATGTGCTGGGGTACTTATGTGATACTGTCCGTGTAGAATAAAATTCGTAAGTAAAACCTTAGAGATTAGTGTGAGGAATTAGCAAATCCTACCTATTTTCTATATGTAGTGTGGACAGTAGTTAAATGATCTTTTACTTTAGGTTGTGCCTTAAATTTTCTGATGTTGGCTTACTCGACGATAGCCCATCGCATGACCCCCTCGTTCACCTGCTCTCATACACCTCGCTTCGTATCTATGGAGTAATCTAAAAGACATGGTGTACACAATCAACGACCTAAGCCATCTCCATCAACGGATTCAGAATGCCTACGCCGCCGTTGAACCCGATGTTACGCAGGCCCCATGAGATTTAAAAAAGACTGGTTTTGTGGACCCACCAAAATTGCCACTAAATTTAGTACATGTTGTACGAGGCCAAACCCCAAATTTTAAAATTCCTATCTCCTAAACAAATAAACATAGGTGACAAATGTAATTTGAATTTCTGGGAACAAGCTAGCCTAAAACGATGTCACATGACTCCCTTCATATTTGAAATTCTCGAGCTGAATCCAAGATGGTGGCTTTCAAGTTGGCGACCATAATGCTCATGGAACCGACAGATGCAGCCCTTCACCTACTGTCATTACTCAAAGGTTGGGCCAAATTCCCGCAGTGATTTCAACACGACAAGTGCCTTCAAACTTATGCTTTACTATGCAGAAATAGGCACTAATAGATATTTCTAAAAATTTGTATTAAAAATTTTCAAAAAGTTTGGATCTATGGATGTCATTTTAGCGCATTATGGGTGAGAACCTAGTGGAGAAAACAGATTTCATGTAAATATCGGCTGATCAGCTGACGTAGTTCACTTGTAAAAAGACTTTCTGTGCGAGTAAAGACGACATACGCAATCATTGCTATCTAACCGGGCAGTGACATTCTCTCTCACTGATAACGAAATAAACTTTTTACTGTAAGTAATGTTTGCCCCTGTTTGTTATGCAACCACTCATCTTTAGTTAAGAATTTATTATTGTTTTAGGAAAATTGAAATTTTTGTTACCGCTTGTTCCAGAACAGTATGGACGAAAATTTATGAAACGGCGTGTACCCAAGGAAAAATTTGCCATTTCACCCCTGACCACACAACCTATTTTTCGACATTTACTTTAAAACAATCTTACAGACATCTTCTACAGAGGGTTTACAACTCTTCACGGTTCGTTTTATAAAAAATAACGAGTAGAGGTGCAAGTAGTAAATATAAAAGTTTCAAAATTGCATGCTGGATCAGAACTAGGAATTGAGGATAGTTAGATATAGCTAATCAGATTATACAACAATCAACAGTTGACATAGCCCTTGTCTTACAGACAAAACTTGCTCTTTACCGCAAAGATGAAAGCACACGCTCTTCTGATACTGTATGACGATGGTTACCAAGCTGTATATCCTATTTCTTTTAAGCAAGCCATGAAGCCCGAAATTTTCAATTATATATATATATATATGTATGTATGACTTCCATAGTGAAGGTTGTTCTATTAACCTTCATTTATAACAAGTTAATAATATTATATCTATTCAATCCAGGTATCGCGGGAGATATTACCAGTATTACCTCTGTCGCCAATAGTATACAGAATGTATGTATGCAGTCTTGTCCCCATAAATATCTTATTGCTATGACTCTACAATGTCTTGCTCGCTACGTATTTCTATGCCTTACTCTTATTATTATAAACTTTTTATATACTGTCTGCTTCAAACTACGTGTTTTTAACGATTCCAAGTTGACACAATGTTTTTATACGATACATTTCTCTTCGAGCTTCTCGTAATTAAATATTTTTAAAGAAGTCTTCGTTTCATCTATTAGCCGACATCTTCAAAGACGTTGTTTCTTTACTTTTTTAATAAAAAATATTAATTGCTTAATGCATAGGAATATATAATATAGGAAATTCTAATCAGAAAATAGGAAATTTTCCGACTTTTAATATTCTCTCTTCATTTTGTTATGATGGTATATATGAATAAATAAAACACATATAAAACATGTACTAAATCTGTTCTGTTGGGAAAAAGATTGAATTGGAATCAATATTTCTAACTTGCTTTGAAAGAAAATATTTACATCTATTAAAATACCCTAAAATAGCCTTTCTTAATACGAATTCCAAAATTTCCTGATGCAAAATCCTTGTAAACAAATTCTGAGTTAACACGCCATATAATGTGTAATGTTTCTAGTTCATAATTAAACGAGACTTATAATATAAATAACTTAGAGAAAAGTAAGTCTAACAAAATAATTCTAATAAAAGACTTTCGTGAAAACTCTTTTACAATGAAAAAATTCTACAACAATGGATACACGTATTACAATATATACGTACGCATTACAATATGAATGACAGAAAAAGAAAATGGCACATTGGTGTTTGCTGTGATGCTACAAATAAAAAATAAGCATTACAATAAAAGCAAGAATTAATTAGAACTTACAAGTGAAACTATACCATGCTTGTAATTCCATAGGTATTAAACTGAACACTACCGTATTTTACAATACACTGTATTATGTCAAGTGAGGATAAAGGCGTGCATCAAGTTTCGCAGTTCAGTACAACTTATTAAACCCACATTGTAGGCCATTGTAATAATGCATTATAATTAGTTCAATATATTGTATCTATTAGTTCAATGTATTGTATCTATCTGTTTAGAACAGACCAACTTTCTTCTTCAATTGTTGCTGTTTCCATGCTGGCAAAGCTTCGAAAGAACCGTAATCCATTCCAAAAACTTGAAGAAAATCATCATGTGATAAGTAAACCTATAAATATGAGAACAACATTTAACCAGAGGCAAAATTAGAATCTAACATAAGTAGTAACAAAACATAAAATAAGAGTTAATGCTTTCAAAAATCCATCTATCAGTCCTTTTTCATGTAGGGATATTCTGTAAAATTTACATTTAAAGAAACTGAATGGTTGAAGTATTTGAATATACAGTACACTAAAATAATATACTTGGAGATTTATCTTCCTTCCATACACACAATTACTTTTTTAGAAAATAAAATGAATATTTTATTTGAATAGAAATAACTTAAAACCAGAATTTATTACACGGTAATCGAAATAATCTTAGTTCTGAAACGGCCAGGTGACGTATACAATTACCATACAATTGCTTTTAACAGCGCTACAATCTGAAGCCAGCGAAACACAGTTTCATAGAAAAGTAGTGTAACATGAATAAAGGTAAAGACTATCTGTATACCAAACCGAATCTAGCACCTTATTAATTAGGGTAAGGTGTATTAGATAATTTCAGAGCGGAGGAATAGCTAAACGGTACTCCAAGACCAACTCTGAATTCTTCTTATATTTAATTCTGATTTCCGCAACGAGGAAGTGTAGGCTTCAAAGTAAAGATATTTCTACTATACCCCACCATACGATATCAGAAAAGATAAAAACATATAAATAGTAATACGAGCAAGACCTTATCCTATGGACAATTGACCAAATAAGTTATAAGACATGGAAACTGTTGTGCATACAACATAAAATAGGTGTGCAACGTCACAGACGTCCTTTCTCACTATCACTGGATCACATACATACAATCCTTCAATATTCCTTTAAAACTGAAACATCAATTGGTTACCGCAAGGTTCTATGTTAGGCCCTCTTTTATTTACTATATATATATATATATAAATGATTTAGTAAAATATTTACTTCCCGCCAAATCAACACTGTATGCAGATGATGTAAACATATTTATAACGGGGGATGATGTAACAGAGTATGCTACAAGAACTATGGAAAAGATTGTTACCTGGTTACGAAAGAATAGATTAGCTATGAACATAGGAAAACTGCTATTATAAGATTCCGGTTTCCGGGTCAAAGAACTTTTCATGTCCCTGTGACTATAAACTCTGTAGAGGTACAGAATCGGAGTCAGTCAAATTTCTAGGGGGTATATATTAAAGAGAACCTATCGTGGAACACCCATATTGGATATATTAATAATAAACTGAGCTCTCTCTGCTTCGCATTTCGCAGGCTGCAAGATATGTTGGTATGAATACTGTAATGTCTTTGCATTATGGTAAGGTTTATTCGTTATTAAATTACGGTATTATTTTCTGGAGAAATTCACTACAGGGCTTAAGTACATTTTGAATACAAAAGAAAATTATAAGAACAATATTTAAATTGACAAACCGATGTTCGTGTAAAAAGACGTTTAAGCAGTATAAAATACTAACTCTTCCTAGTTTATATGTATACCGTTCCATCACTGCTATAAATGAGATCCATTCCTATAATACTAAGCAAAATATGAACAATTGAACATGCATGTAATTCAACCAAATAATGCAAATTTTAGAGAAACAGTATATGTAAATAGTACTCGACTATACAATAAGCTA
>JAGDQP010007138.1:21708-52811 GCA_022664845.1 Lepisma saccharinum
CGCTTAGTGGGGTAGACACCTACAATATTTTTCTATTGCGTCGAATAATGTATATGCCAAGTTTGGTTCGAATAGGTCTAACACAATGGAAGCATTTTAAACAATTGAATTATTAAAAAAATAGGTTAGTAACACTGAAGCACTGCACCATCAATACGATTCCGGCGGCTCTGGGCTAGTCTAGCCAATACCTTTACAACAAAACCTCAAGCACATCTCTACACCTTGTGGTTGCTGAGATTTAAATAGTGGACACGGACAAACGGACGGACTGCTTGTGATTACAAGATCCCGTTTTCTATAGCTTTGCTATCAAGGGACTTGAAAAGTGCCTTTACCGCCCATACAATTCAATTTATCTTTATTTTAAAAAGTACCTTTAAGCCTATATCGTGTATTTAAAGTGAATACGTTATTGTAAAAAGGGTCCCGAGTCACATTTATGAAGTCTCGAGAAAAACTATCTTCTATAACACAGTAAGGATACGAAGTATAGTTTTTGGGGCTATGATGCTACTGTTCTCGTAGTTGGATCAGGAAGGTCCATTTGTGATGCAAAACATGCGTCTATACCTAGGGAGCCTGAAATAAGCAATAACTTAAAACCACCAAAAAGTTACTTACGTCCCTTTTTACAATAACATATTCACATAATCATTAATATTGTTTTCCGAAATTGTTACATATTAACGATTCATAAATACTTATCATGTAGTAACGTAACTTTATATTACTCAAATATTTTTGCAGGATGTCCTTGAATTTCCAAATTTCTACCATTACACTTGCTTACGTTTCTTTCTTTAATACTTACAGCATGTTATTTTGAGTACTCATTATATTATTTGCGATTTAAACAGATCGTAATAAATAAATATATAAAACAGTACACCTTTAATATATTATCGGGCATTGATTTCCTTCCAAATATATATAATAACTGAATATTATGAAACATTCGATAAATTATGTCGTCGTTGCGCCTAGAAAAACCGCTAATGTAACATTTTGGTCTAAAATGAGATATACAGCGCAAAAGAACAAGATCACTGGGAATCGTCTCTGAAAATCTGATACTTGAATACAACGTAGTTTCGATGTTATATATTTATACAAAAATACAAAATGCTGTGTACAGTAACGTCAGAATTGACCTTCTAAATTCATTCTGTGAAAAAGCAGCACATAAACATTACAAGACAATTTCTATGTGACGTGTGCAGCACATAGAGTTTTATCATTAAACAAACTATGCCATTTCCGTGTGCATATGTATGATGAATGTTGATTGTTTTTTCGTTGCTTCTAAAATGTGTTTTTGCACATAGCGGTTTTTCGAGGCGCAACGACGATGTATAGCTTCAGTAACTTACGTCGAATAAACAAGACTCTCATAATCACCATGTCTTAATTGTTAGAATTTCAATAAATGTATATTGTGGCACCCTATTGCTGTTTCATTTATATTCTTCCAAGATGTGAGTGAGTGAAGAATTATTTACAATTTATCTTAGTGGGCACATGCGTTCAGTCTTTACTATGACTGATATTTAAAATAACTACCATTTAAAGAACTAATTAAAAATATGTTATATATTACAATAAGAGTTTAGCGCTTCTTTGTGCTCTTCTGTGAAGAATTATACTAAGAATTACCTCTTTCATAGTTATATCAACATCGGTGGGTAGCTTCTCTGGATCTTTCTCCAACAAGGCCTCCAACGGATATTTGGGATACTCGTTGAAAGCAAATGCTCCGTTCCTCTCTTCTAGCTCAACCTGGAGAACAGGGTTATTTTCCTGCAACTCCAGGCGAATTTCCTCAAATGTTTTGTGGTTCTACAATTTAGGGAAACGTTAGATATTCAAGAAAGAATTAAACGAAAACAATTTATGACTTATTATCACAATGCACTTTACTATACAGTCCTTACTCTCAATTTATGAATACAATACTTTGATCTTTTATTATAACTCAACTATAAGGAGTTGACCTTGTGACTAAGCCTAGAACTTCGGCTAATTTTATTAGTATTACTATTTTAGTAGTAATACTAGTACAATAATAGGATTTAAGTTAAGTCACAACAGGTTTGAGTTTAAAACATTAGCAAACTGCTCGTTACTAGACTCAACTCTCGTTTTAACAAAGTATTCAGATATGTTTGTCTTTAGTTATTCCAAGTTTAGAATGAAAGTTCAATCATTAATTCAAACTATTTGATCGTACCAAAAGACAAGCTACAGATGATCCAGTTCCAGATTGACATAAAGTAGGGAGCTTAAAGCAAGAGAATTTGAGTTTAATGCCACTTGAAATGAACTGACATTGCTTTATTGAAGCAAGCGAGCTTCAGTTCCTAGCTTCTCTGCCATCTACCACTTGATAAGCTAAACATCGAATGATTTGGCGTTTCAAACAAATGTCATATAAACCTTCTAGTGGAACGCCCGTATTGGAGAAATTAACACTTACATTTCTCAAATACGGACTTCAAAACATTACTGGTTTGGGTCACAAACACGTACTAAATCTCAACTCCGATCAGTTACAGTGACACTCTAAAAATACAAAGCAGCTACGAGCTCAATGAATTAGGAAGGAGACTGATTGGCCATATCTACCATAGCACCTAACAACGGTATAGCCAGATAAATTATCGCGTGGGGGGAGCCTTAAATTTGCTTAGGGCGCACCTTTAAAAATACCAAAGAGTATCACATATTTCGTGTTTATCCAAAATAGTCCAACAGGCAAGGTTTAGTGCATAGTGCATCCAAATATATATATATATCCATATCCATTACATAAGAATAGTTCAAAACGGATATCTTTTATTTTTATAGCAACCGCTTAATTAATGGCGGCAATTTTTGTATTGCAGCGCATACCAACATTTATTTTAGCAAATGTTTACGGAAAATGTAATACCTGCTGTGGTTTCTCATAGAATATTCAAACAAAAAACATTCCATCCAATAACAGCTGTTTGATAATTTGTCCTCTGCATAAAAAAACATAAAACGTAATCGAACTGGTCCAAATGATATCCACATGTGACTATCGAAATAAAAACAATTCCGGTTTCCAGGGCACTTTTTCGCCCGGAAGGGATTGAATATTAAAGTTGATTTCTTGTATACTATTACATATCAAAGCACATTGAAAGTATACGTACAGTATATGAAGGCTGATACATGCTTCCTTAATATTTTTTAAGTTTTTGAAACTAGAAAAATTCGTATTTAAAGCATATTAGAGGCTCCAGTAGCTCTGGTGGGACAAAATATCAAAATATACTTTTTCACACGTTATACATTTATGTCAGGAGAAACTACCATAGAATTTGGAACTTTAATGATATTTGAGTTTGAAGGGTTCGAATGAAGTAAATTTACGACAAATTTGTAAATTGTTGATAAATGATGTTAATGCACGCTATTCCGAGTAGCACACATACGTGTTTTCAACGTTGATTTTAGGTTCATTTCATTTCATTTCATTTCATCCGTTATCGGTTGAAAAAATTATGTTTATTTTAAAACTATATTTTAACAAAGACGTCATTGCGTTGATAAGACGTTAATACTACATATGTTATTTTCACCTATGACATAGATTTTGTTTAATGTGTTTCTTACTAATATTACGTCAAAAAATTAATTAAAAAGTAATTTAATGACACAATGTGCACGTTGAAAACATTGCGTTAATGTGATAAGTTTTCAACTTTCTTTTATATTGTGTTAAACATTTCATTTCACACGTGTTATTCCAATTTAATAGCTTAAGCATTATAAGTAAAAGCAAATACAATGAAATTAACTACATTTTTCATAGTCTCATTTGCATGTTGAAACAGATTGAATTTTAAACTATATTTCAACGAACATTTAATTTCATTAATAGGGTGTAATTGTGAATTGTTTTCAACTATAACATAGGTTTCGCTTTATATGCGTTTTTCTAAGGCTACACATTACACTTATTGAGAAATGCAAATTTAATAGTGCAACGATGGTCAAAATGTTAAAGAAGAAAAATGTGCATAACAAGAAAGAAGGAAAATATTCTGTATTCTTATTCTAGCATTCGGTAGAACTGCATTCTAGACTGCCTGTTAATAGATAGAATGAAAGAGTAGTGGTCTCTCAGGCTGGATAAGTGATCAACGCGTCGAGCTACCAACGAGGACTGCAGAACGCTCCTGCTTCGAAACTCACAGCAGCCGCTAGGATTATTTACTGTTGGAAAATTAATACTGTATATCATAACGAAAGCAACGGGACAAAATGCAACTAAATGTGTATATACCAATAGACAGGAACCATGCTCTGTTTTGGCCAACTGAACCCGTTTCTTTATCGTCTTCTTTATTTCAATTTGTTTCTTCTCAACCATTATTCAACGTCGAATAAACCGTTCAACAGGCGGACATTTCAGTACATTTACAACGTTATAATAACGTTTCGGTACTAACGTTTAATCCACGCATTTACAACGTTTGTGTGCTACTGGGGTTGGTACGAACATTCAAGATCCGCATCTCTGATGGGAAATTACTTAAAAATCTATTTTTTCCCACAAGTTATACACTTACGTCAGAAGCAACTACAGCAGAAATTTCAACTTTGATATTTGAGTATGAAGGTCTTTACAGATTTGCCAATTGGGGATGAATAATGCTCGTGCTTGCTTTGGTAACTATATAAAGAAAAGCTGTTAAAAGAAATATTCTTAATTACCATCAGAATTATAAAGAACGATTTTACTACTGTAATGATAATTGATATGCTAAAGTAATAAGAGATGAAGACAGCTCCACAAGCGCTTCACACACACACACAGAAAGGTGACAAGTTTTCCAAAAGTCTTGGTTGCATAGTGGAATGAAAAAAGTTGAATGGAAGTGGAATAATGGAGTGGAAATGGGGAGCAGCCATGGAGCCAACTGAACAATGGGTATATATATACAGATGCTTATCAGAATAATGGAAACACCTGTAGTTGGCAACACGTCAGATGTATGGGTTGGCAGTGGTGTCGTGGCGACCGCAGCGCCGGACTAATGGTGGTGGTGTGTTAGGTCGGTCTCCATACTACATCAGGCATCGTGGAACAGGAGTGTGCAGTGGCTGCAGCAGACGGAGGTAGTGTAAAATGGGAGACCTCTCAGAGTTTCAAAGAGGGCAAATTGTTGGTGCGCGGTTATGTGGAGTGAGTGTGACGGCAGTGGCTAGTGTGTTAGGTGTGTCGCCAGAGACAGTGTCGAAGGTGATGACGGCCTACACAACACACGGGAAATCCACATCGGGGAAGCGGAACAGTGGGCGGAAGAAAAGCATCAGTGACAGGGCACGCCGGGTATTAAAGCGCATTGTCACGCGGAACCGTCGTGCCACTGCGGCGCAAGTGACGGAGGAACTCAATCAGCACCTCCCCCAACCTGTTTCGACAATCACAGTCCGCCGCGAATTACATGACATGAACTTACGGGGTCGTGTTGCACGGGCCAAACCTCTCATCAGGGACCAGAACGCTTTAGCACGCCGCAAATGGTGCCGCGACCATGCAACTTGGACCGTTGACGACTGGAAACGTGTGGTATGGTCGGATGAGTCACCATTCACCCTATTCCAAGCCACGGGCCGAGTTTATGTGTGGAGAACGCCCAAAGAAGCGTATGATCTGCAGTGTCTCCGCCCAACTGTGAAACATGGCGGCGGCACGGTGATGCTGTGGGCCGCAATATCATGGTTTTCATTGGGTCCTGTGGTCACACTTCGCGGACGCATCACTGTCAACGATTATGTCGCAATTTTAGGAGACCACTTGCATCCTATGGTCAGGATGTTGTTCCCGGACAATGACGCCATATTCCAGGATGATAATGCACCCATTCACACAGCTGGAGTTGTTGCAGCGTGGTTTGAGGAACATCGGGATGAAGTTCAACACCTCCCCTGGCCCGCCCAATCCCCAGAACTCAACATAATTGAACATCTGTGGTCCATCTTGGAAACACGACTCCGGCGACGATTTCCACCTCCATCCTCTCTCACAGAACTGGCCGATGCCCTGCACGAGGAATGGTGTAATATTCCACTTGCTACCATTCACGACCTCTATGCCTCCATCCCACGTCGCATCAAGGCTGTTCTGAAGGCGAAAGGTGGCCCGACACCATATTAATCTGGTAAGTTGCACTTTCGTTCAGGTGTTTCCATTATTCTGATAAGCATCTGTATATATATGTAGTAATAAGCTTTCTTACAAGCGTATTTCAGGATCTACTTTACGTATCCACACCTTTCTTTGGAACTCTGGTGGTAATATAACATTTATTAAGGCGCGCACGAGCATTATTACCCCCTCCATCCTCCAACCTGCAAATCTGTAACTCTGTTCAAACTCAAATATGAAAGTTCAAATCCCTACTTTAGTTTCTCCTGACATAAGTGCCTAACATGTAAAAAATATAAGATTTTTATCTGGTCTCCCACCAGAGATAAGCGTCTGCAATATTCATACCATAGCGCGCACGAGCAATATTCACCCCAATTTCCACCAAATTTTTAGCTCCCTTCAAAATCAAATATTAAAGTTCAAATTTTAACCGTAGTTTCTCCTGACATAAATGCATAACGTGTGGAAAAAATGAATTTTATATTTTGTTCCACCAGAGATATCGGGCCTCCAATATGCATAAAATACGAATTTTTGAATTCTCAAAAAATCATAGAATATTAAGGAAGCATAAATAATATCAACCTTTAACATTATTTTGATATGTTAGTAGTGTAGAAAAAATCAAATTTGATATATTCAATCCCTTCCAGGCAAAAGAACACCCTAAAAACCGGAATTATTTTTATTTCAACAATCATATTTGGATACCATTTTGACCAGTTCGGATACGTTTCAGGGTTTTCATGCAGAGGATTAAAATTATCAAGCGGGTTTTAGAGGAAAGAATGGTGTTTGTTTCAATGTCCAATGATAACCCAGTCCGCAGAGAGAACATTTTCCGTAAACGTCTGTTAACACAAATTTTGGCATGAACCGCAATACAAAAATGGTTGGTATTAATTAATAGATTTGTGTAAAAATAAAATAATTCTCGTTTTGAACTATTCTTATATAAGATATATTTTTTGAAAGGGTGCGAGCAGCCAATCTGGGCAAATTCTGATGGACTGACCTACAGGTATCGTGTTCTAAGTGCCTGAAATTCATTATACCTACTGTATTGATAACAAACTGAGTTCTGTGGAAGAGCAAAAGTTAATTTGGATTGCTTAACATTTAGCTTTCGAACTAATTTGGAGGTCGTAGCTCAGTACTTAAATTTACAGGGACAAATGGAGACTTGAAGTCAAACAGAGAAGTACATTTTGGAGGTGCCGACATATCACATCGACAGCAGAAATTTGGATCATTTCTCAAACGCAAACTACACACTAAATTTGAGAACACAAAATATAAAATTCAATTAGATTTATGACAAATAATAAATTAGCTCCAATACCAAAATTATACCAAACCAAATATATGCATCAACATCCTTATCTTAGAGAGAGCAACTCACCTTCAATTTTAAGTTGTTTTCAAATGTGTTTGCTTCTGATAATCATTTCGCACTTCATATACAAGAACTCAAAATATCACTAAATCAAACTTTCACTATTCGAGTATGTGTTTGAACAAAATATTTCAGAGTTCGAAGTTTTTAGACTAAGTTCAACTGTTGTAGCTTTGAAGATAGAAGTCTGCCGGACCTAGCCATAATAATAACTTGGCTATCGTCGTAGTAGAAGCGGAGGAGTCAAGCAAGTGAAGGAGGAGAGGAAATTTGGAAGGGTTTTATATCATTCTGTTTCTAATCGAAGAGACTGTTTGTAAAGTTTCTGATGGGAGAAACAGTCGCGTGTTAACATTCGCATCACTAATACTTTCAGATTGGCACGTGTCTGTCACTGTCATAATTTTTAGTTCTTGTGCGAAGCAAGGTCAGATTAAAGTTCTGTGTAAATGGTCTTACGAAAATTAAAAACACTCTTGAGCATAACAATCTATCCCATTACCTTGAGTTGCTCTCATGTCCTCGTGTCTGGTCTTAGGAGCTAAGAATATTTAGGAATAAATCTTTTATCTAACGTTATGAGTCATGATCCAATTGACTTCCATTTTCAAGAGATATGTCTCGAAACAACTCGATTTATTCACAAATTCTATTAACTAAGTACAACCTTAACCTAAAATTGAAAGGAAATAAAATCAATTAAAATAATAAAATGAGATACTTAACAGTAATATTTCAATTTTCGTTTGGGGGCGCCTCACTGTGCCCCCCCCCCCTGTGGCTACACCCCTAGCACATAAGCAAATTTCAAAACTGTAAAAATGAAAATAATGTAGAAGAATGTGTGTCTTTCTACAGTGTTAAGATTTTAACTCCAAACCAGTCGAAACAAGCTTTACATTCAGTAGATTGAAACGTATTTCGAGGTGGCATTTCAAGGAAACACCTGAATTTGCTCTAAAATTTCCAAGAAATCTACTGTTATAGGTATTAACTTTATAACTTATGACTGGAAGTTCAGGGCAACAATTATAGTGAAAGAGAAATTCTGATCGTTACGTAAATTTGATACTGATTGCTAGGATAACGCTGTGAGTTATCAGAAGAAAAAAACGAAACTTACGGACGGCGAAGAATCAGTAAGATGTGAATAGATTTTGAAATCATTAGACGCACATACAAGTCCTCAATCAAAATTGCTGATACGACCCTTAGATCATTCCCAGTTCAGTTCATTGGTATTTTTCTAGATGATTAATTATCAATCACTATCAATTTTTTCAGGAAAACTCTAGAAAACTTCAGTCAGGATGGTTGGCCGCGGTTCAGGATGATCAGGATCTAACTCGCGTAACTACCCTTTGCCGCTCGGAAATCCAAAAATCGTTATTCTTTTGGGCATTGCCTTTCAATACGCTTTTGCACTGATCATGCCAATACTGCAGCGTTTTCATACTATAAACATTTTGGAGGCGTATGTTATTGAGGTGATTAATTTTTTTACTCAAGTTCTCTGTGTTAAAACAGAATTTACAGTCATGGGAAATTCTTTTTCCAAATAGTGCATTTAGAGGAGAAAGAATGACTAGAATTATGATGTGCATAAACTGTGCTAGGCTTTGTATAAATCGACGTTTGGGATTTTCAGAAAGTTGATTTTTCCAAAATTTGATTTTTCAAAAATGTAATTTTATTTTTGGACGAATTAAATTTGTTTTGGAATAGGAAATTAAATTCTGTCGGATAAATGAGAAGTACGTCTTCCAAACATCGCTTAACATGCAGCAACTCATGTTTGCACAAAAGTTTTTTTTTATATGATTCACGACAATATTTGCTAGAATAGGTGAAAGGAGGCTGTTCATCGCTACACCATCATTTTGGATATGAGTTATCTTCGAAATAGAAAACACTAGTGGAAAGACAGAGTATTTAATTGGAAATCTCTTCCATAACTTTGAAAATTTATTTCTTGCTAGTCCACACACCTGTTCTCTAACATCACAATTATTATTTACTGATCTACTGAATTCGTGTCCCTTGGTACTCAGACTGTTAGACTAACAGAAAGAAAATCCAGATGGATAGTTCAGGCTTATTAGAGTGCGGTCATTATATTGAGATAAGACTGATGAAGAATCTTGCTGTTTTGCTATATTTGCTGCAGCAAAATAGTAATGTTTTTAGATGGTTCCAAATTACATAATACGTCCAATTAATTCCCTTCAAATTCAGTTAAATGCTGATAATTTTCGTTTTTAACCAAATTCACTTTGTTCTTATAATTCTTCATGTATATATAACTATCACTTACATTCCATAAACTTGTATCCCAAACTCCAAAAAATCCTGTGAAGGTAGGTGGCTCAAAACCTTGTTTCACAATCAGGATTGGAGTTTCTTCGTCTCGACCAGATGGATCTATAAATAATTATTAAAGAAAAGACTAAATATTATTTGCTTATCTATAGATACTCACATTTAGATTGATGCAACTGTTACTTGTATAATATAAAAAAGGCATTTTTACCATTTCAGAATGTTTACTAAATGTTAATCTTTAAGTTCCAGGTTTTTTTCCACGTCTATTTGTCTTGATTTTCCAGGCCATTACTAGTCAACACTTTTTCTTCTTGCAGTCATTAATACAATATTTTTTTCTTCTTGTAAACAAAAAAAAAAAAAATGTTTACCATTAAAAGAAGCACATACCAAGTACATACTTTTTAAGTCGTTGTAAAATATGAAAAAGGCATATTTATGTACATATACAATGCACATTTTCGAGGAATTTCAAATGAGGAAATAAAGCAAAATATTCCCTACCACAAGGCCAGTTGTGAAAACTGTGGAGTAACGAGAAAAAATAGTACAACCTACATATATGATTCATATTGTTTAGTAAGCTTCCCTAACAAAAAATACGTCAGATTCATTCATCAGATCCAAAATTTAGAAAATATAGTCTACTTTTTTGTATGTTTAGTTGAAACTAGTTAGCAAACTTTTAGTAAAACTAACTAATATTCTTTAGAAAATAAGAGTTTAAAATGAGAAAGTGATGTGCATGTAAAATCCCACTTCAAAACACATTTTAATCCACATGGTTACATTTTATTGCACACTCTTCTTGGATGGAGAATGGCAAGTTACTTTATTCATACAAATGCATTTATACAATATCAGACATGTCAACCTCGAGAAGTTCGAATGCGGGAGAGTTACCAATCTGGAAGGAAGGAAATGCGGGAGCTTGCTGAGAAATTAAAAAAAAAAAAAAAACATGCTAAAGAGTGACAACACAAACACAGACGTTAAACCTTCTAAACCATAGAATATCTCACGCATATTTCTATTTAGTTTATCACGGATTTTGCGTGAGAGTTGACATGACTGCAATGTATTTCTTCTGCATTTACATTTCTTCGTGCACACAAAGAAAAATATTTAACTAACCTCCAACTTCGCATTCCAATTCTCGCTAATACCAAATCGTACAGCGATATTACGATTAAAACACTACTAGTCTCGCCAATTCATATATCAACTTCAACTGGTGTGAGGGAAGGGTGAAAAAAGGGTGTAGGATTAATGAAACCGTACGAAGAGTTGGGCTTTATCCGAGCCACGTGATAGTTGCTTTACAACAACAAAAGTAGCCGATATATGAACTGATGAAACTAATCGTGTTTCTAACCGTCATGTCACTCGCTGTACGATTTGGTATTAGCGAGGATTGAATGTTAAGCTGGAGGTAATACATAAAATAAATTTATTTATTGCAATAAATAAAATTAATTTAAATTAAAGTCAGATGAAATAAATGTAGATTTATCCAATTTTTCGCCCTCGCAGTATTTTCTGTATACATTTTATCTCCTAAGCTTTTCAACAACCTATTTTTGTCTTCAGGCAATTACGTGAAAGGGTAATTTCCTGTGTAGTAATGTGCGGTTTTAGATACACATTATGCTGTTTTTGTATGTACGTACAATATAAAACGTAAGAAAGTTTAAAAATGTAAAAAAAAAAAAAAAAAAAAAAACTTTCTGTGTTTTTCGTACCTTAATTGATTAAGGTAGTAGGGTATCATCAAAACAAACCGGGTTCTATCCACGACACCTACCAGATTTCTTGCTTATTTCTACGTTACCAAAATCGCAGAAGTGAAACAAGTACACAATTAATGATTTTTGAGATACACAAAAATCGTTTTAAAATATAAAAGAAGTTTCCGTTTTCAGCATGAGGCAAATATTATGCTTTTTTATTTCTTGCAAATCCCTAAAGCAGCTTCTGAGAAATTGAATTTTGAAAAGAACATTCATTCTTATATTTGATGCCAGTAGATTGACATCTATATTGAGAGTTTTTAACTTTTCACAGATTTTTTTCTTGAAGAGATACGGGTCTATTTATTTTGCATATACTTTTAGGAAAAGAAGACAAAATAATCATCCATGACCATGATACAGACGAGCCTGGATGAATTGAAATAGAAGTAGCCCTATATTATAACCTTTTTCACAAATAACCTTGTGTACGGTAAATGTTGAAATTAACACTGAAAAACTGACACTCGAACCCGGATCTCCCAGTTGCGGGCTAGGTATGCTACCATTGCACCAACCCGTCACGGCCAATTCTCTGTGTATATCGAGTCCCGGTCGCAGCGGCTGTCTATTTTTCTGTGTTAATTTCAAATTTACCATACACAAGGTTATTTGCGAAAAATGGAATAACATCTATTCTTTCGTATTGCATGATAGCAGAAAGACTCCCCAATTAAAAATCTCCGCATAAGTGGAGTGCCAGGCCTCGCAACCAGCAATGAGGAATTGGGAGTGTCTAGGCGAGAGGAAGATTCCATATACACAGAGAATTGGCCATGACGGGGTGGTGCAATGGTAGCATACCTAGCCAGCAACTGGGAGATCCGGGTTCGAGTCGCGGCGCCTGTCAATTTTTCTGTTTTCAACGTTTACCATACACAAGGTTATTTGTTTATTTATTTATTTTATTTTATATTATATATATATATATATATATATATATATATATATGGGCCAGTCTAGTAACTTTGAACTTCGGCCTGTCACGATTCGCCTTTAGCTCTTAAAACTCACACCCATGCCCCTGCCGGGACTCGAACCCGGGACCTTCGAGCCGATGGCCTACCACCGCAGATCGCTCGGCCGGCACAAGGTTATTTGTTAAAAAGGTAATAAAATATATTCTTTCGTTCTCCGCATCAGTGGAGTGCCTAGCCCTATATAGTTTATAATGTAAGCTTGTTCATTAAAAGAATGAAATTATTTGTATGAGGTTTAAACGTGGCATAAATATATATTATTTAAAATGTTTTGGTTCTGGGACAATATGAGTTTTTGTCAAAAATCTTTATATCAGGTTCTCATATATCGAAAACGGTAAGAGTTATCGAAATGGTAATTCAAAAATTCACCCGGACCCCACTGTCAACTTACATTATAAACAATGTATCAACCAAGTTTCATAACCCTAGAACTAAAGGAGACCGAGTTGCCAAAATTTGGGAAAGGCTAAATGTAACATATCTCGAAAACCGTAACACACGGAGCAAAAATAATGCTATTCCTTTGGGCCACCTTGAGTAATTGCCAACCATTTCAAGAACGGTACAACCGGAAGAGAGTAACATCACGTGGTTTAACCGGCGAGTTACCGGCACGAATGAGGGGCTGGTCCGTACTGTCACGGACGTGCACCGGAATGGACTACCGACACAGATGAGATATCAGAATGGAGTTAATCAGTACGGTATACCATAATGGGTGGACACTGTGATGGATAGCTTAGTTTTGTACCAGTTGAAATAAGCTATAACCAGTTTGAGATATTACTAAAAAAAAAAAAAAAAAAAAGTGAGGGATCAAAAGTCAAAGGCTATATACTATATTCTAAGCTTAATTAAACATCTTGTGTGCGAGTTGATACCATATATTTTACAGCGTAAAAATCTGAAATTGTACTAGAAGGCACGATTCGCGTAAGAAAAAATAGCCTTGGACGTTGAATTTACACTAGTTACATGAAAACATTAAAGGTAAAATGTAGGCATTTAGCATAAAGTGAAATGTGGGCTACTGTAAAATTAAGTGACGCAGAACATAATGTTTTTTACGTTACTTCCGCGTTCTTCCACAAGTTAATAATAATAATAGTAACGATTTCCTATGATTTATTATAACGTGAGCATATTTATGAGTTTCCTGTCGCAAAAGAATAAATGAGAAATAAAATTAATAATCCAATACAATAAAGATTGGACGAAGGATATTTGATCACGTTTCATTATTTTGGTGTGAGATGATTCCTAAATATGAAGAAAGGAATTCCAGATTCTGCGTTCCAGCATATGTAAATGTGTTATTTGTATTTACAGGCAGGAAAACCTTCCAGTTCCTAAGCAGAAGAAGGATTTTAAGCTTTGGAGAGGACTATAGGCATGTATTAAATGCCTTAATTATCATAACAGACACCGAAACACATCTTAGAAGAAGAAAAAAGGATTGTGAACTTCACATTAACAATTGAACTTCCTTCTGTTAATTTACAAATAATTTTCCACCAAAAATGTTTTTGTTTTTTTTTGTCTAAAATAAAGGGTAGGTTCTTTGCTTTGTAATTAGAGTCTGGTGATCAATTCAGAATATAAATTGAATAGATGTTTTGGAATTTGTTTGAAACAATACATCTAAGGGGAGAGAGATAGATACATAGATTGATAGAGACTAGAGAGAGAGAGAGAGAGAGAGAGAGAGAGAGAGAGAGAGAGCGCTTGTGAGTTAGTAGTTAGCATTGGGTAAAAAATACCAGGCTCCCCACGGTTTTCTATGGTTCTATAAATCATTCATTATTACCTGCTATTTCTTGTATCAGAGACACTGCACTGAGACAAAAAATATATTTCCTTTCGAACTCTTAGTCACCCTGTATTTAAAAACAATCTTTCTCGCTGAAGCTCTCATTTAGGACTTATAACTCTTTCAATTCAGATCTTCAGAAATATCCTGTCGAGTGTTCATAGCTTTAAGTGAAAGCTTCATAATGTTCTGACGAGTATTGCTATGGGAGAGAACTCTCTGTTATGAGAGAGCTTCATAAGAAACCTGTCGAGTCTCGGCTATGGGAGAGAGTCACTATTCAAATAAACTTGAGGCTGTTTCTCGAGTGTTCACAGCTTTAAGTGAAAGCTTCACTTAAGTCCTCTCGAGTACCTGCTATGGAAGAAAACTGTCTGTTATGAGTGAGCTTCACAAAAATCCAGTGGAGTCCGAGAGATAATCACGACCTTCCAGAATCAACTGTATGTATGTTTCTCAAATGCTCATAGCTTCAAGAGACAAGAGACATCATAAAATCCTGTCAGTTATCTGCCAATGTTATGAAAGAGATCATGAAATCTTATCAAGTCTTAGCTATGAGAGAGAATCATGACTTTATAAAATTAGCTGAGTGCCTGTTTCTCGAGTGTTTATAGCTTCAAGAGAGAAAGCGTCATAAAATCCTGTTGAGTCCGAGAGAAAATGGCGATTGAAAATTAACTGTGTCTGCTTCTCGAGTGTTAATTTCAAGTGAAAGCTTCATAATATCATTTTAAGTCTCTGTTATGAGAGAGCTTTAGAAAAATCCTGTCTAGACCGAGAGATATAATGAAATTTTATCGAGTTTCTGCCAAGGAAGAGAAGTCTCTGTTATGAGAGAAAATTTCAATTAAAAACTCTTTGCCTGTTTCTCTAGTGTCCATAGCTCCAAGAAAGAGCTTCAAAATATTCTATTGAGTCCGAGAAAGAGATTCCATTGAAAATTAACTGTCTGCCTGTTTCTCGAGTGTTCATAGCTTCAAGTGGAAGATATGCAATCCTGTCAAATCTCGACTATGAGAGAGTTTCATACTAAAACCCAAGTCTTGACTGTGAGAGAGAATAACAATGAAATTATGAAGTTTAGGTTATGAGAGAGCTTCAGAAAAATCCAGTCGAGTCCGAGAGAGAATCGAGAACTTCCAAATGTAACGAGTATCTGCTTCTCGAGTGTTTATAGTTTCAGCAGAGAGATGTTGAAACCCTATTAAGTCACGGGTATGAGAGAGAATCTGAATATATAATGTGAGAGAAAATCGCCATTCAAAATTGTGTGCTTGTTTCTTGAGTGTTCAGAGATTCAATTGAGAGAGTTTCATACGAAAGCTCAACTCTCGACTAACAGGGAGTCACAATGAAATTCTGTAGTTTCGACTATGAGAGAGATAAAGTTTCACTGAAATCCTGTCAAGTCTGCAAGACTTTTCTCATTTCTCGTCAATGATGGTTTCATGAGTGTGGGTTCTAACTTCTAATTTCTGTAATGCTTCTTTTAAACCGCTAACGATTTCATTCACGTCATGAACAGAGATGTACTTTGTATGTTCTTGAATAGCTTACTTGAACTGTTCTTCTACAGGGGTTTGTATGTCTCCGATAGCAATTAGATCTTCTTGAGTAGGGAATAATAAAACGCTGGTTTGGAGGGTTATGAGTTCTTATTTTACAGTTTCTATAGCCGCGGGGAGTGAGTCAGTGGCTTGAAGTGTTGTTTGAATGTTAGCAATGACTTTCTTAATATGTTCAACTTCCTTGGATGTAGGTACTGAATTAACAGTTTCTTGCAGGGAAATGAGTGTTGTTTGAAACTGACCGGCGTCATGTTCAGTTTGAGTTGTGAGATTAGTAAAAGAGCTACGAATATTTTCTCCATCGGTTTGCTTGGGCGTATTCTTTTGTATGTTCTGTAGATCTCATACGTTCACGGTTTGAACAACATGTTCAAGAATAATTAAATCGGTAGGCAGATCACTAAGGCCTTCTAGTTTCTTGTTTATTTCTGCGAATACTTCCAGTAAATTGCTTACTTCAGATGGTAATTTATTGATGATGTTCTGAAGTTGGTTTAGTTCCAGTTGGATGTTGGTTATTTCAGATACGCTGCCTAGTAAGATTTCAAACTCTTCTAACTTTTTATTGATTTCAGAAACATCATCGGTGTATACAGGGAGGTTAGTATTTTCGTTACGAAGTTTGTTGGTTTCATTACGGAAAAGATCGAAGTCGCTTTGCTGTTTGGAAATTGTATCTTTGATTAGAATTAAGTCCTGTTGTCTGTATTGCATTTTCTAAAGTTCCTACAGCCGTTTGTAAGTTTTTAATGTGTTTTGTAGTTCTTTTAGCTTTTCACTCAAGGCGTGAATTAAGGCTTTTACATCAGCGTTTGAAATGAACTGATCTTTTAACTTTTGAAGATCATTTTGAATGTTTTTATGTTATTCTGAACTAGAGTCAAGTCATTTAGTGATACGAGGTTTGAATACATTGAAATTACAGACTCTAGTTCATTGTCTAATTTGTGAAGAAGTTATAGGAGGGTGTTCTGTGCACTCTAACTTCATTCTGTACGTCAGAGGAGAGAGAGAGAGAGGGAGAGAGCTGCGTAAACTGTTTAGTTCAGCTCTAAACTGCTTGATTTTATTTTCAAGAATGGTCAGTTGGTTGATTTCAATATTGGGGCGTCGGAAGCCAAGGGTATGTCTACCATACGACATCCCTTATGGCCAAATAGATCCAGCAGCATTTTGATCTATTATTACAGACCCAATAGATCCAGTGGCGCGAAAATATACCCGCCTATTATATTGTGTTGATAGACAGATGTTTAAGTGGAGTATAGGTGGACAAGAAGAGATGTTTGGGTACTTTAGAAACACCCTGCGATTGTGTACTGCTGTCTCTATGCAATTTGAAAACAAGGTGAAGCAATGGAGTTAGGTGGTTTGCTTCAGATTTCTTTTAACATGCAAACTTAGCGAGAAGAGAGTTTTGTGGAAACCATATTGCACGTTCTTTCAAGAAGCAAATGCAGCTGCTGTAACAATGGATCAATACTTTGCTTGGAACAAGGAAATAATACAATGGTAAACAATACGTTTCACAAGACAAGTACAGGATGATTGTAAAGTTCTTAACCTTGCAAAAATACGCCACACTGCCGCGTTCGAATTTGTTTTTATTTTCGATCTTTAGGCTTCTGAGACCAGGGAAAGGAAAGGAAGTATATTTTTTGTCTGTGTGCAGTGTCCCTGATACAAGAAATAACAGGTTATAAAGAATGACCTGTAGGACCATAGAAAACCGTGGGGAGCCTGATATTTTTTTTCCAATGCGTCGGGGACGAAAAGGGGGAGAGACAAAGGATGAAAGATTAAAGATATAGGCCTTACAATGTTAAATCACGTCTTTAAACTGCCATTTTCTAACTACTTGAATTGTATTATCAAAATGGATAGGAGCCAATAACTCTTTAATGAGAAACAATCCATCAATCCAGGTTGAAACATATGTAGTTAACTAGAACTTTACCTGTTCGAAGGTAATCAATGGCAGTCTCTATAGCTTGCTTTCGTTCTTGCTTGTTTGAATCCTTCCCCATCCATAAGAATATGGCATCCCTTGCATCTAGCAACATCACATCTTCTTGAACTAGATCTGTCTGAGTGAAATTAACAAGTTCTTCCACTACAAAGGAAAAAAATAGAACAATTTTAATAGACATAACTTTGTTTGAGATCAGTTGTCAAATATCCTTCAATGCAATAAAAGTATCAATGATCCATATATCTCTTTTAAATTTCTTAGTGAAATACCTTTCACGCATAATACTCTTAATAAGCAGCTATAAATACTGTTTACTACGCTAGTACTTCCATTAAGCGAAAGTAATATATACAGTCGACAACACAAAATACGAGATAACCTTTTGGTAAGAGATTAAACAATTATTACACTCATGTCAGTGGAGTACTGAAATGTTGCTAGTGAAAGGAGTAAAATAGTAAGCATGAGAACAGCTTTACTTTTCTCTGTAGATATTTATTTTTCGATTCTTTACCCAATACTCATTTCTATTAGATCCCCCACAAAATCACTTCAAATATTAAGTGTATGACTTCACTGTATAATTACTATTTAAATAGTTTTACGCTGAGAAAACCATAGTTTATCAATATTTCTCTTTACATTTCTTCTTTGAGTAGAATAGCTACTTGAATACAGCCGTTTTAAATATACATTCCTGAGCCAAAGTTGCCTTAAATAAAATTCAGTTTCAAACTTAAATTCACAGAGGACAAAACCATTTACTAAGATGAGTTATAACAGTTGTAATCTTGTACATGTTACTTTGTGCAAGACAATGAATTGCAGACTTTTTCTGTTATTTAGCACGAAAAGGTTTCAAGGAATATACAGAGAAATCTTCATACAGAATAATTCACTTAACAAAAATATACAAAAGAATATTTTACCAACATTTTAGAGATCGAAATCACTGAATTGTAACTGAAAACTCCTTTCAGCATTTAAACTGTTTTTAGGGAAATATATCATGGAGTTAGAGGGTTTCCGTTCACAGCAAATGTTTCTACATATACTCTTTTCAATGCCCTTATTCGCATGCGTATACTCGGCGTCTGACTTGTTTGCGTACGCGGGGTGACAAACTGGGGTACAAGGAGTGTGTTTCTTTTTCCTTTCAGACGAGTTCAGTACTCAAAAATGTTTTTCTCTTCTCCCGACCCCAAGCGAAATTTCAGGATTGCCAGACGTATGAAAATTGTCACCTCGGTGTCATCTCAGAGATTCAGTCAATGTAGCGTGAGTGTTGGTCCGGTGCTGTTGTAATATTTTTCTAGTGCATCTTTACTCCGTGTGACTTTGTTATCTCTTCGATAATGCCTTCAGTGTGCAAAAAATGGCATAGTGAAGCCAGGGAAGTTTTACGGAACGTAATAAAACAATGTGACGAAGAAGCTAACTAATAAAATTATACTAATTCTGCATTAAACTTTTAATTTCGGGGGAGGGGAGGACCTATCCCTTAAATACATATCTGGTTACATATGTAGCGGGAAACCTACAAATGTGCTAAATTTCGATTAGGATTGAGGAATATTTCAAATTGGCTCAACAAATAAGCAATTACTACTGGAATAGATAGCAACAGATAGAATTAGACGCCTCGCAGTTATTTGTAGTAAAGACGGAAGTTTCTGAGAACTTGGACCATAGTTCAGAAGGAAATGGTTTATTTTGTTTATTGAAATGAATTGATGTATGGCCTTTAGGCAGCTATGGCTTCGGTTAGGAAGAGTAGAAGAAGTAGGAAGAGAAGCTCCCGCATCCTTATGCGGGAAGGAGTCGGCCAAGTCCTAAGTTGAAGGTACCATTTGTCTGGTGCGATAGTAAAATCCTGGAAAGACCTGTCAGGATGGTCGACCGCTGGGTAAAAACTTTATTTTTATATGGGCCAGTTTAGTAACTTTGGACTTCGGCCCGTCACGATTTGCCTTTAGCTGTTAAGTGTTAAAATCCACACCCATGCCCCTGCCGGGACTCGAACCCGGGACCGTTGAGTCGATAGCCTACCGCCGCAGACCGCTCGACCACCCGGCCGGCTCGACCGCTGGGATAGAACCCAGGCCATTTCGAATACGAAGCCAACGTTTTACCAACTGATGTTTTGTTTAACGTAATATTCTAACACATAATCATAGAAAGCTTTAGCATGTTCCACCAAAGTCCTCAGCACAACTATTATTCAATTCTTTTGTAATTTCTTGATGTGAATCAAGCAGGCAAACAACTTCTTGCAGGGGCGAGTGTATTCATTCCGTCCTCTTTATTGCACTAGCGAGATAAAGTTTGCTTGAAGCCGTTCTCGGAATTACACATCCCCAGAAGGTTGATGGTCAAGGTCAAAATTGTTTTTCACTTGTTTTGTCAACCGACTTAAAGAAGTTGAAAATGTATTAAAACTTCTCATCATTTCTGACCTTTAGAGTTTCTTAGGGTTATAGGAGGTCACCTGTAATTCTTTTATTAGTATGGTGAAAGAAAAGTTAAGGTTCAGGGCCTAGTTTCTAGGTACCATCCCGGCATTCAGTTCTTAAAACTGGCGGAAACCTCAGAAAGCCTGTCAGGACAGCCAACTTGAGCAGGGCTCGAAGTTTCCCCGACACCTCGTGCTTATCCGAAGTCAACGAACATAACCAATAGTCCACGAGAGCTGGGTCTAGTTGACTGGGCTATTAAAATCCTGAATAAACTTGTAACCTTCTAAGGATGGCGCTTATAATTTTTGGTAAAGTGGATTGGAACCATTGCGTTCAATGAACTCTCTCGTTGGATCTGATTTTTTTATTTGAATTTATTTAACGTCTTTAAGCATCTATGACTCAGGCCGGAATAAGGTAGGAGAAAGTATGGGGAAGGTAGCGGAAGGTTCCTTACTTAAGTTACCACCAGGCATTCGGCTGGTAAAACGGGGGTAAACGGACAGAATGGCCGGCCGTGGGTTTCGAACCTGTGTGCCTATCCATTTTATCCGAAGTCACTGACGTTACCAACTGGATTACGGGGGATGGGTAGGCTGTAACTAAATTAATGAATGTACATCTGATACATTTATTTCGCCTTATTTATTATGGTGGAGTTAAGGCTGATACACCTTTTCTTCCAATCAACCTTAAATATACGTTCAAAGTGAGTTGTACACACAACAATATATTGACATATACATAGAAAATACATATACATAGAAACACTCATCCAAACACCCAAACACACAAACACAAACAATGTCGACAGACTATGTTGTATATCATAATAAGTCTACATTCTAGAACTACCCATATTCAATTTTTAATGTTAATATGTGATAGTTACAGGATGGAGGACTACAGGTGGAAGAAAATAAATCACTATTAATAAATATATGGACCACTCGAGTACGTTTTCGAGCGATGCTCCACGCGTAGTGTGTTCTTTATAAGTTATCTGACAGTCTTTTGTACTTTAATGAATTGAGAAGTGTCTGGTAAGTATTAGAACTGGACGGGCAACCCTGCGTAGGAAAAAGCAGGAGGATTGCTACAGCCATAAACTCAGCGGGAAGTGCGAAAACTAAGAATAAAAAAGCGAATTCCTTACATTAAAGTGAGGTGTCATCTGTACATTGGACTGTTTTGAATACCTACAAGCTATTCACACCATTCACACATTTTGAGTAAATTTTATAAATGAACAACGATACGTCACCTGTGTAGTGAGAATAATTCGGAATTACCATGTATATTTACAGGATTTTGTTTGAAAATGGACTACACCATTAGAACAACGCGCGTAATTAATTGTTCATTACAAATTTTACATTAGAAGAAATGTATTATTAGATAATAAAGAAATAGTAGCTACTTAAAAAATATATTACACAGACCTACAACAGAAGTGTTCTTTTGCGAGCAAAAGTGTTATGTTCTGAAAGTCTAACATACCAGCAAGCTAAGGCTCGAACAGCCAGATTCTAAATTGTAACACCATTACAATTTTGGATTTTTGGTGGAGAAAAAATGCTGAATTTAGTGGGTGGAAAGGTGGGAAAAACAGCATTTTGGTGGAAATTTGGAGAAAATAAATAAATAAATACACAATATTATAAATACTATTTAGTATCTGTTAAATGAACAACCAGAAAATTGTAATGGTATGTTACGCTTCTCATACCATATTTTTTAGAACTTCTGACCCTGAATATTTGTTGAAATACGCAATAAGATTGAAAAGTCCAAAAAATATATGAACATCAAGTCTTTTCTGTGTTTTGGCATCTTACTGCGTTACTGCATCGAAGGGTGAAATAGAAAGGAATTGAACCTGACAACATTAATCATTTCAATGTTGGTAAAGGTTAGACTTTCTCGGTTGTGTGTCAGGAGTACTTTATATTGCGAAAATGAACGTTCCTCGTCAACAGACACCAGCGGACTAAACTTTATTTTCACAACAAACTTAAGGTCCGTTACATTATTTGGATCACCCACTTCTAAAATATCAGGGTTTTTCGCCAAACTGCTTTTAAGTTTATGTTTTGCTGGCCCCTGCAGATTCTGCTTTGCAGTTTGAAGAATGGTCTATTGTTCCTCTTTAGAAATTCCTGTGCTTCCAGTTTATGTATGCACTCAATAAGAATTTTGAAACACTGAGCTTCATACAGTTCTTTAACACACTCTTCTTCGGCAACAAGTTGCTTAACATTGTACACACACTCAGCTTCAGATGGCTCAAGTTGCCCAACAAAGTCTTTGATTTTATCAAAATGTTCACAGTCGAAGACCACAGCAGCGATCCAAGTGCCCCACCTTGTGACTATTGGATCGGGAGGGAGAGGTAGTTCGGTAGACTTCTTGTACACTTGAACCCGATAAGGACATTTTAGTAGAACTTTTTTCAATTTCCGCTACAAAATTACTAGCTTTACAGTATGTAGATCACACAAATTTACATACCCGATGCAATGCGTGTGCTACACGTGTAACATGACGTAATTTAGTGTACAGACATTTGAGCGATCTGAAAGCAGCTAGCATGTGCGTTACTTGGTCTGTTAGCACTAACCACACATTGTCATATTGTGGACATTTTCAAAGTGAGAAATACACAAGAGCAACGGTCATGAAAGTCCCCAACGAGTTCACTCAGTAATACAACAGAGTTGCCAGTTACATACCAAAACTCCCCTCAATCCTTTTAAACATTTTCCACCTCGTTACTTCATGAAAAACGAATGAACAAATGCTCTTTTTCTCCTGCGGTTTTCCTTTCAACTTGAAGCAACAAACGATAACAACAAACAGCATCGCCCTCTTCACCCAGTTTCCAGCAAAGGAAGGGATAAAGTAAAGTGTAAACCGACAACAATTCGGGTAAGTATAGCACTTCTGGAGTGACTTCGGATTGCTTCCAGAAGTGCTGTAGCATAGACAATAATAAACCGTAGGACAAGCAGTCGCAGCATTGATGTACTCACAAATTGAACGCTGCGCTTTTCGCCATATTTGTCTGCTAGGACTTACTAGCCAAAGAATTCGCGTTAACAATAGAATATTTTCTTTTCTGTGTGTACCACATCCATAAAATTTGGTGTTTTTTGGTGGAAAATTAGATTTAGTGGCGATTGTTCTTTTTGGTGGACATAAAATTACAAATTGGACATCCAAAGACCGTGTACTGACTTGAAATCGTTGTTTCAGTAACCCCCAATACATTTTGATTTTTGGTGGAGAACCAAAAACCCTAACCTTAGCAATTACATTTAAAAAAAAAAACGATTTAAAATACGGTCTCCCGTGTCCCTGTTACTACAGCAATGCCAGTCAACTTCTCTGTTGAGTTTTTAATATAATATTATTCTGTACAATTAACATCTTTATTATTATTATTATTGAAGCCGTAACATTTATCACAAAACAGTTAATTAAATTGAAATTTGCAAAACCATTGATTAAGAAAATAAAATAGCTAAAATAGTCAACATTTAATAATAAAAGCTCATTCAGAAGTTTCTATTACTGAATTTCTCTCTCTAAAGCGATTAAAAAGAAAACATGTTATTACAGCATAACTATAACAACTTTGAAAATATAAAAAAAATTACCTCTTAAAGTTCCTGAGGCATTGGAACATTGGAAAAGCCTTGCTGGGAGTGGTTCCGTTGAATCTGTAAGTCGCTTATCGTTTGCATATGACTCTTTCCCACCAATAGCATCCCAAAAGTCATTTTTTTCTTGACCTGAAAATTGAAATAATTTTACTAATTTTCCTTATTATTTAAACACATGATATACTAAGCGCCCGTTGCTCAGTGGAAGAGCATTGGCTTAGCATTCGGTAGGTCGTGGGTTCAAACCCAGCGGCCGACACTCCTGACTGAGGTTTTCCCTCAGTCATCAGTGCCGTAGCCAAGAGGAGGGCACGCGGGCACATGCCCCCTTATAACTCGGGCTATTTTTTATTTGCCGGACCCATAGTATCTTTTCGAGCGATTCATTAGTTTTTCGAAACAATCATACATTATTAACATGTACAGAATTTTTACATATTTCTGTTGATTATCCAATAAAGTATACATAACTTTCACTCTCTACTATCTTTATTTATCAACTGAAAAATGATTAAATCTTTTCTTTACAGTGCAAATTTGTCCTATTTTCTTGTCTTTTGTCCTGAAATGGAAGTCATAGTAATGACAGGTATTCAATTCTAGTAGTAGGCTCCTTCTTCACAGCTACATTGTGTGCCGAGATGTCGGAACAAGGGAACTTTGCCCACTAGCCATCTGCGAGCAAGGCAATCTTATATATTACATACGTAAATAAGAAAGCTATTTTGACTTTGCTCTCCCAATCGAAAAGCTACTCCCTATGTGGAGAAAAGCTACTCCCTATAATGATGATGTAGCAGGAGTAAATATGGTCAAACCAGAATTTGAATTGTGGTAAAATAAGTGGGAAAATGTGCCTGCAGCTGTTGATGGCTTGATTCATTACTCAGAAGAACTGTACTCGAATATCTACAAGCTGTTGCAGATTTTTGTGACTATACCTATAAGAACGTGTACATGTGAACGTTGCTTCTCAAGTTTGAGGATAATTAAATCATATCTTCGCTCATCTACAACAGAGGACAGATTAAATGGACTGACACACTTGTCAGTGAACACGGACATTGAAATCAACGTAAAATATCTTCTCAGTCTGCTCGCCACAGACAAACGTCAGCTGAAAATTGCGCTGTAAAAGTGGTCACAGTATTCAAAAGTTAAGGAGCAAATTACCAATAAAGGTTACCATACTACTGTGATTACGATTGTTGACTTATATCAGTTAGTTACTAATGATGGAATTGCATCTTTGCTCCCATATGTAGGTGATTATTCAATGAGTTCACAAAAGATCATCTACGAGAAGGGAGCACCTCTTCAGAGATCCTGGATGCGGGTCTACATATCCCAGAAATATTTCAAACAAATTTTATATTGCTTCTTAACATTTAGAAATTAAAAATAGAAGGTAAATTTTAGAGTAGTTCACAGCCTTTCATGGTCTGGATGTCAACGAGATTAGTTAACGTTTGCATTATTCGTTTACGTTTACGAGTAGTTTTACTGTCTGACCACGGAATCTTATCACACAACTTTCATTCTATTTTGGTATCTCATATTTCATATTTGTCGAGTAGATTTCTGGTGCAGGGGCCGCTTGAGGATCTCTAGTCTATAGGACAGGCATTCAATTACTATCTTAGGTTTCAAAGACAATCAACATTGTAATCATTTTGCGAGCAACTTTCATCTTTGTGTTCTTTTGCAAAGTAAATAATCAGAAATCAGCTTTCACTGATACAAAAATACAAACAGGAATTTTTAATGTAAAAATATTGGTCAGATATGTACAAATATTAAATATTATTCAATACATTTTTAGTTTATCACAACACGTTTTAAAACCCGAAGAATCATGCAGCAGGCTATTAGAATTGTCTATTCAGGTGATTCTGTAAGAAGAATTCCTTCGGAGAATATTTTTTGTATGAATAAAAAACGAGTTCTTACTGATTATTATTACTATTATTATTATTAAAATAACAGTAGTTAATCAGCCATTATTTTCTAGCTTCCTGGACTGGAATTCATTAATTATTTTTGTAAGTAGCTCTTAAATTGCCTCAGCACCGAAAATGTTGATTCTGAACCATGCGTACCAAGTGCAAAAAGCCTGTTAACTACTTGGTTAAGAAGGGTCATATGTATATGAGACAAAGAGGGAAAGAATTTAACTGTGCCCCTTCCTTACCAAAATCCTGGCTATGGGCCTGTCAGTCATACCAGGCAAATGTCGGGATGGTACCTTCAACTTAGGCCCTGGCTGACACTTTCCCACCCTCTATCCTGGTCTGAGGCTTAGATGCCTGAAGATCATAAATAAAATAAAAAAAAAACAACTAAATACGTGATATCTTAAGTCACAGGCTATACCTTTATTTACTGATAAAACCAATTTGGATGACGCCAATATGAAGTATAAAATGCACACGTGGTTAACCATTTGTATTTGATACCATCTTTAAATTTTCGAAATATTTGAAAAAACAGAAGATTGGGTCAACTTTTGAGCAAGTTTCTGTCTAGCAAGGCGGTTACCATCTCAAAACAGGCAGGTAGAGCCAAAATGTGTCTGCTCACCACCTTCAATTTTGTTGAAAAAATTATGGTAGTTTCTATCACTATTGGAAACATGAACGGTACAGCAAGGATTTTTACGAAAAAAAAAAAATGTTTGGCTGAGTTAGGGCTTGTTCAAAATTGCCTGTCCCCGAGCCGACAGTGGGAAGCACGTAAATCGTCATATTTTGAAATGAATGCTGCTTCAAAAGTACAAAAGCTAGAGACATGAATTTTTTTTTATTCTGAAGGACATAAATAATATTGTTATCTAACGTCCTAGAAAAAACTGTAATTGTACAGGATGACCAGAAAAAAATGACAAATTACGCTAAACTTTGTAATTTTTCGTAACTTCAAGAATTTTTTTTCTCCAAAAAACCAAACAACCGATTAAAGTTACAATATCAGTAACACGGTATCTTACTTGGTTAGTCCTACCAGTATTTTGCTCTGTCCTGGGGTATGTGGTTTTCGTACCAAATGCCAGAAGTGGAAAAGTTGAAATATAACACCATCTTTCTTTCTTTTTTCTATGTCTTTAAACTTATTTATTTTTTCAAGCACACGCGCATCAATGAGTGGGCGCCTTTGGTTGCTGGTCGAAATCTTACCAAACATGACCGTCACAAACGAAAAAAATATAGAAATTCCCTTTCATTGTACTTTATTGCACCAAGCGTCTCTTCATCGCAGCCCTATCTTGGAAAAAAGAAGTTCATTGTCTCCATTTCAATACACACGGTGACCCAAGTCCTCAGGTCTCCGCTTTTCAGCTGTTTTCGGAAAAGATAAAGTGGAACAAAATATACAGTACTCTGGCAATAAAACATGCAGTAGTAAAATAAAACTGGCCACATTTGTTGTTTCTTCCCTGAAATAAAATGTACAAAATTTTCATTATTTTATCTTCCAAGTTTCGACGAACTTAGTTTTAAAAGTTCAAATTAGTTTGTCTGCTGTCGTGGGGCTGCTAATAATTGCCTGTGTGTGTTTTAATTCGTGCGTGTGTGTACATATCGTGCGTGATAGTTCTCAAATTGGTTGATTGAGGCTTTGGTCAGAAATTTGACCAAGTACGGTATCAATTTTGATCCACAAACATTTTTGGTAGGTCAGACAATTTATTGTATTGCTCTATTACCTTTCATGCAACTCGTAGTATATGTTACTCTTTTAGTGTTGTGAATGAGTGTAGTTTCTGTACCTTTCAGCAACACCGTAGTACATTTTCTGTAATAGGTCTACAAAAGGGTTAAACTAACATGAACCCCTCACTCAGTGCCCCTTCCCCATTTTCTCTTTATCTCCACTACTAACAGGATTTCATGAGTCGCCCGGGTTCAAATCACGGCCAGGACACTCGAGACTTTTCTCGCAGCGTTCCCATGAGTGGCGCTCTGAGGTGTACTCAGCCTCGTATCAAACTAAGTACCGGAGTGTCTTTGGTATTCATGAGCACCTTGGGAAGGTAAATGCGGCCGAGCGTGGGACTGACCACCCCATCTCACTTAGTACCGTAGGTCAAGAAAATGTGGAACGCTACCTCCTCATCCCCCATGCGCCGTTCACGGCGCGTGCGTATTGCACAGGGGATAGGTTTACCTTCTTTTTTTTTACCAACAGGATTTCAATTCCATGTATTTATTGCCTTTACGCATCTCACAAATCAGGCTCAGGCCGGAACAAGATATTGGAAGATAGTCGGTCAGGGTCTAGTTTATAGGTACAATCCCGGCATTTACCTGGTGTAACTGAGAAAAACTCAAGTTCGGATGGGCGGACTCAGCTATCGTTCTCAAGACCTTCCGTTTGCTAAGGCAGCGCTCTACTGAGCTACGACTGCTCGGCAATAGGATTTCAAATTTCTTGCATATAATACGGAACGAGATATTAGAAACGCAAATATTCCTCCCCTTCCCACACTTTTTGTTTTTGTTATTTCGAATGTCCCAGGCTACAGACTTGTTAGCCTATTGAAAAATCCGACCCTGGTCTACTGAAACATTATTCTTTATTGAGGCTGAAGTTGTAAACATTCGAGAATGTGCATCTTTCAAATCTGTAATCTCGTCTAAAAGAGCTACAAGTTTTCAACGGCTGATTTTGTATAAATGTCTACTATAGCCTACTTAATATTTCCATAAAAAGCTACGAGCAAGTGACAGCTCATTACTATAATTAATGCCACAAAATTTTACAGCTCTTCAAATATTGTAAGTAACAGGTAAGGACAATGCCAGTGCGATTAAATATATAGAGAATTAAATATTAGCTATTCAGTCATAATTTGTAAATTTCTCAGTACTATGTAATGGCGTTTTTTTCTTCAGATTTTTTCTCCATTACGGCAAGATATTAAAAAACTTAAATGTGAAGCGTCAGGTTAAAAATATCAAAACAATGAATGCCTGTGTGCAGTGAAGTGAAATAGCACGTTGGCTCTAGGCACATATTATAGAATTATAAGTTTGAAATTTCGGTATTATATCTCATAGAATACATTGAGAAATGTTTATTTTCTTTCTTAGAAAATGTTTTCAAATAAATGCAAAATATTTTCAATTATATTATCTTTTTACGTAGGTGCAATTATTTGTTGAATTTAGTTTTAAGGCCTTTAGGCAACTTTGGCTCAGGCCGGATGGATGATGGTGGGATGAATGAGTGGAATGAAGAAAGTGGGAGAAAACAGGAGAACCTCGAGAAAACCCACATACACGGTGTTTGTCCACCACAAAGCCCACATGACATGAGCAGGGATCGATCCTCCGACCTCTAGCACCAGAGGTGAGCGCACTACCAATTGAACCCCCGCGTCACTTTTTTGTCTGTAAATTAGCACTTTATTTTGTAAAAGTAATAAGTTATAATATTATTTAATTTAAGATCTTTTACTTAAGATTTTAAAAACAAATTTCTGTATCTTTTTTCACTAGTTGAATGCGCGAGAAAAGTGGGGGGCAACTGCCCCCTTGCGCCCGCAATCGTCGGCCATGTAATCCTTCTCCTTCCACGCAGTATATTCTTCCGCTAAGTAGTGGGCCAGGTCAAAAAAATGAAACCGAAATCCACGCCTAGGTACCAGCTGTATGAGCTTAACATTGAAAGGAGGTGAGTGTTCACAGCTACAGGCCATGGCAAAAGTGCCTGCGATGGCATAGGAGCATTGTGTAAACATTTTGCAACAAAATTCAATCAAAGAACATACCAAAGCCATTCGAGATGAAGCTTCTGTTGAGGCGAAAAGAATAAATTGATCTTGTTGTTGGTGACATCTATTGTCAAATGTAATACGTATATGAATGGTAGCATTACTGCTGATATATAGTCTTGTCTCACAGTATGATCGTCTTTTGTTTAGAAGTTTTAGTTCGGAGGACAATATGGCTGAGATCAGTCAGAAGCATAATTCAAGTTGCAGTTAATTATTTTTTTGTGTACTAAAAGTATTCTTGTTTTCGTTCTTCTTATCACACATATGATTTTAAATATGTGGGACTCAATGTTTTCGTGTCTTTCACTGCGACAACCCGATCTCTGCTAATTAAAAAATTAACAGCTTCCTTTGTTGGAACTGTGTTTTCTCTTGTCCCAAACACTTCCCTTAAGCTTCTACACTTACAGATAGTGAAATAAGATCCTTTAGAACCAGTAAAGGTAAGGTATGGGGTAAAGTAAAACCTATGGTTGGGATACGGTCAAGTCATTACTGGGTGGTCCAACAAAATGAACCCAGTGTAGCTAGAACAGTTCAACAGCCTCTTCATAAGTTTCGCATGGCGAAGCAGTAAGAAATTCATTCAGTGCGTGATTTTCAAGTAGGGGAATTTATTGCTTGTGTTTATGATGATAACTGGAGAATGGCGCAAGTTACAGCGAATTCTAGGGCGCCTCATGACATAATACTATCATTCATGCATCCTCATGGTCCAGAAAGAAGTTTCCAGTGGCCTAAGGAATGTGGCAAGAGGGAGGACGTGTGTCCAGTGCTTGCAAAGAATGTTTTTCTCAAGGTGAAACCTCCTGTACCTACTGGTCATTCCGCTCGATTGCATAAATTTGATGAGAGAGTACTTTCTGTCGTCCAAGAGCTGTACTCATTTAAATAATTTGAAGAATGGTATTTGTAATTATATTTATTTTCTTATTTTTATGATAGTGAATATTTACGTTGAGGAACAAATTAAAAATTCATTGAAATGATACATATGCGACTTTTTCGAATCATGAATGCTTGCTGATAATAGATATGTATTAACATAACAGTGTCAAATAACTTCAGCATCACCCAAAGAAGGTTGAGTATGAGTAGTCAAAAGCTGTTCTAATTCTGAGTACTAATTTTCACCTCAAAATTTATAATATATATATATATATATATATATATAT
>JAGDQP010007138.1:52911-68825 GCA_022664845.1 Lepisma saccharinum
AAGCCTATCTTTCAAAGATTCAATATACTTCCATTACCTTGCCTGTATATTCTTAATTTACTCGTATTTGTTAAAAAGCACCTTAAAGGTATACTTAATTGTGTAGGAGACCAACACAATTATTGTACTAGAAATAAACAGAACTTTTCTATAGTGGAACATCGGATTACCCTGTACGAAAAGGGAAGCAAATACAGAGGTATTATTCTATATAATAAACTTCCTAAACACATAAAGAATTTAGAGCTACATTTGTTTTTGATATCTAACTGCTTCTATACAATCAAAGAATACATGGACTCTTAAAGATCTCTGTGAATACTACATTAAAAATGTACGTACCAGAGGGTTGTATCATGCAACATGACAGTGAGGTAACATAGAAATGGATTCCGTAATGAATATCAGTTATGTTATGAATGATATCCATATCGACGTGTCCACTCACAATATACTGTGCACGGTGATTAGTTGCGAATAAATGTAGATAACCAGATAAACAGTACTTTTCAATGTAAAATATTTTATATATGTTGTAACTTATGTCTTGTATTTTAGTTTCCTTCCTGTTTTGTAATTTTTTAATTTTTCTGAGCTTTTCAATAGGGTTTTATGTTCATTCTTAAATAGTATGTATATTCTTATAATATGATATAATGTATATGATTTTCTTGTAATAACATTGTAACTGACTTGTTCTATACTATAATACATGTTTGTATGCTACATGGTCAACGGAACGCCAGAAATCAATATCAATATCAATTTTTGGTTATGGGGAAACGGTGTTGCAACCTCCAGAATATTTTTAAAGAAATAAAAATATATTTTTTGCAGTTTCATTTTCATTTCCCGCCATAAATTCCGTCAAATCCAAAACAAGAAACCGTGGCTTACAGCATTGGAAAGTACGTTCCTTGCTCTAATAAACAAAACATAAACGGTCATATTCGGATAGACAGATTTCGAGTTATAACGCTGTAAGTGAAGATAGTCCAAGTTAAAAATTTGTAAAACATGTTCAAGGCAGATATCAGGAAATTATCAACTACCTACCATTTGGGTATCATACGGTAAAACTTTCAGAGTTTTTAAGAGTGGGGTTTTTGAGATATTGTTGTTAGAAAATGTCGCATTTCTTCACTTCTGGCATTTTTGCTGACAAATGGTACGAAAACTACGTATCCCAGAACAGAGCAAAAATACCGGTAGGACTAACCAAGTAAGACACCACGTTACTGGTATTATAACTTTGATCGGTTGTTGTTTTTTTGGAGAAAAAATTTCTTGAAGTTACGAAAAATTACAAAGTTTAGCGTAATTTGTCATTTTTTTGGGGGTCATCCTGTACAATTACAGATTTTTCTAGGACGTTAGATAACAATATTTTTTATGTCCTTCAGAATAAAAAAATGTAATGTCTCTAGCTTTTGTACTTTTGAAGCAGCATTCATTTCAAAATATGACGATTTACGTGTTTTTTACTGTCGGCTCGGGGACAGGCAGTTTTGAACGGGCCATATCTCAGCCATTCTTTTTCCTCGCAAAATTTTTTATGTACTGTTTATGTTTTCAATAGGAAAAACTACCATAATTTTTTCAACAAAATTGGAGAGGGGACTAGACACACCCTGCCTGAGTTGAGATGCAAGTAATTTTAGCAGCTGTAGCTGATATTTGTATTTGTATCTATAACCAAGTTTCCTCAGATTAAGACCTACATGTATTCAGTTAGTGAATATAAAATTTACTAACTGAAAATAGTAATATAATATAAGCAAAATATATGTAACTTTTAACGTAAGTCTTATTTCTTCAATTAAAAATTTCTTAATAAGCCGTTGCACGTTTGCATTTGTTCGATGGACTAAGACCTTACAAAATATCAGAAAGATAATTTTCAAGCAATTAATCATTATCTACAAGCAAGAGTCAAAGAATCGTGCTATTACATGTTAGATCTTTTCTTTTCAACATATTAACATAAAGTTTATTGTCCTTAAATGATTAACTCACCTGTCCTTAAATGAAACTAACAATCGTGGCTATTTGAAATGGATAAGAAAAAGAGTATTACACATAGATCAATAGCACTGATGTATAGAAGAAATGAAAAATTCAACTAGGTTAATTTAGAGATAACTGCAATACGTTTTCATTTAGTAACTAGAACTTTTGGTAAACTTTGTATTATTGGATAATTTTAGTAACTAATGAGTTCGACCCGTTTCTATTCTGTAAGATTTGCTAAGTTTCTTAAAATCCATAAATATCTATATCCCATCCGGAATTTGAACATCACAAAGCTTCAGCATACTGCCCTAACGCCTTAAGGCCATAAATAAATTTAAATTCACGAAAAAAAAAAGAAAAAAAAAAGAGTATTCAGTCACAGACATACAACCAAAACTTTATGTTTCAAATTGGAGAGTTCATAGTTTAGTTACTTAATACTTGTTTGATTCTTCTTATTGTAGACTTTATTTCTTGAACACATGTATTGCAAATATGATGTGGAAAAGAATTTGTAAACATAACATGTCTAATTTTTACATTAAACCAGATATCAGTTTTAGTCCTCAACTCACCTTCGTACACCACAACGTAATCTGGCGTTGTAGCCGAAGCAATATGTTTTGCCATTTCCCGTTCATCACCCGTGGAACCACGTCCACACCACACAAAAGTCATACCTCGTGTAACCAAGACAAATACATCATTTGAATTCAAAGATGCAGCACGCAAATCCACCTGAAAGGCACATTTTAAAAAGTCAACCACACATTTAACTTTATAAATTTAAGTTATACAGTCTTTCTAAATAATGTTAATTGTTATTGTTCAGTAATTACAAAGATACTTTGATTTAGATAGAGACATTTTCTAATAAACCAGATATGTGGGTAGCAAGTTAACTTTTGAGGAACACAAAAATCATTTTCAATAATTCCCCTCGTCCTTTCTCCTTCAACGTACTAATAATTTTGTTATACTTGAAGCAGGTGAGCAAATATTGTTTTCCTTTAATTTCCATCATATGGAGATGGTGTCTTAAGGACACGACCTACAGCTTAAGGCGGATTCCGAACAAATACGTTTAGTGTATCGGCAGCAGGAATGAAACAGTCTAAAACTTCTTTAATAAAATGCGGCTAGCGAAAAACACGTTTTCACGAGGGCATTCACTGTTGAATATTCATCTTTAAATGTTTTCCAAGTTAGGAAGAAAGATGTGGGAGTTACGCGTGTTCCACATGCAGTGCCTCCTCTTCCATGTATTGAATTGAATTTATTGATAAACGTTAGGCATCTATGGCTCAGGCTGGGATAGAGATGGGGAAAGAATACGGCAAGGAGTCGGCCAGGGGCCTAAGCTGAAGTACCATGTCGGCATTTGCCTGGTGTGACAAAGGAAAAATCCTGGAAAACACGTCAAGATGGTTGGCCTCTGGTATAGAGTCCAGAACCTACCGAATGCGAAGCAAACGCTCTACCAACTGAGCTACGGCTACTCGGTTCCCTGCTGAATGTATACAGATAGAGACATAGTCTAGTATGGAGTAATATATACATCTTTATTTTGTAACAGATTTAAACCTAGTGCCACTCCTAATCCCATATATTCTTTACCTAACTGCGTTGTCGCTAGCCCACATATGCTCAAAAGAAAACAAATCTGAACACCCAACGGGTCATAGTGGCACCATTATGGAGGCATTCAAGGAAACCCAAGCTGAATGGGGGCGGGAATTATCGTGTTGGAAAATTGGATGCTTGTAGACTTACAACGAAAGGTTCACTTGAGGTGAAAGAACTTGGACGTATTGCTTTGCCATAACCTTTCTCCTACAAGCGTAAATTGGCTATCATAGGTTAAGCAACGTAACTACTGTTTGTATTGAACCCTACCATAAAGTCTGGTTTGAAGAACTCCACAGATCTTCGCCTGTACATTCTGAAACAGTGGTCATCCGTATTGAAACAAAAGAATGCTCTTTAAAGCCCAGAGAGCAAACAGGGGATTTGCTCTTATGATTTTACAGATAACTAGTGATAGAGATATAGTAAGTGTTATTGTATAACTTGTTATTCATTAACGTCGATGGTAAGGGTGGCCACTGAAAACTGACTTTCAAAGTCCCGACAGCATGAAACAGATTCCCGCTTGATCAAAATTATGTAAAATCTACTTATCTCTGGAACTACATGTGCTAGAAAAATCGTTTTACAATCAATGTAAAAACCTTGAAACAGTCTTTGAACTGGCGATACCCTGATTTTTTCAAATTTAAAAATAGGAACAAAGTGATGATAACTTTAAAAAAACCTACCTCTTCGAAAAAAGAAAATGAGTGAGTAAGAATATATACATTTTACACTTACCTACTTAGACATTTTATACTGCAGACGATCCATAACCTTGGAACAATTATTTAAAATAAAAGCAGCATTTTCTGTGCGACTTATAATTTTTTTTCACTTAAAACACTTCTCATTGTTCCAAATTATCTGGTTAAAATTCAGTGCAACTATGTTCACTTCACTTTAGTATACCGGCAGTTATTGTTAAGAATAAAGTAAAGAAAAAAAAAACTGTTACTGCTTCCAGCACTGTTGACTATCTTTTATTGTATTGGTAAAAAGCGCAAACGCATCACACACAAATAGCAGTACTACGTTAAAGTACAACAAAAACATTAGTTATTGTTAACTCTACTGTTGAACATCCTTTACACACAAATAATAGCATTATGTACAGTGTTTTTAACAAAAGTTCGTTTTTTTTTTTTTTTTTTACAAAATAATACTTTTTACACAGTGCAGTTAGTACAGTGCAAAATATTACTAACAGAGATGCTTCCATCTGTGCATTTGCAAAGTTTGGCCCTTTTGGCTTCTAATGCTTTTCTTTCCATTGCTGCTCGTTTATTTTCTTGTTGTTACTTTCCTTCTCAGTAGCTTCTCCCTTCTTCTTTTCAAAGGTTTTTATGTACCTAGTCATGTACATCTTTTGCATAATGTATCATGGACTTATTTATCTGTATGCAGTTGACACCACCAGCAGCTAACACAGCAGCATACATTTGTCTTAATGCAACCAAACTTTTCCTCTCTTTGATTTTCTACAACACATTATGAATTAACTGAAAATCCCCTTTCCAGAGTAGCATTCCCATAGGATAATATCAAAATTAATTTAAAAAAAAAAACAAAAAAAAAAAAACTAGCCTATCCCTTATACTTCTCACAATCAACAAACTGCATCCACAAGTGGTTCAATATCTTTTCACTTCTTTTGTATGTTTTACTTTTAGAAACAAAATCTGCAGCTGTAATTACTTGATGTTACTAATTTTTACATCAGCCTGAATTTCTGGTAATCAGTGCTTATTCACAAGCTCACTGAGACACAATGTCAGTCGCTGTTCAGCTATACCTGAATTATTACGGACGAGGGAAGGATCTAAACATGAAATTGCCTTCGTTAACTTGTATTTCAAAGGAGATCTTTCCGTGATTTTCTTGACCATCAGTATAAGACCCTTTCTGCATGCTGTGTACAGCTGTGCTCTGTCCAACTCAGTTATTTCATCAGCTGTTCTCAGTTCATTTTTCATGAAAAAACCCACATCAACTTTCTTTGACACAAGGAAGTTGTCACTTTTCGATAAATAAATTTTTTCTAATGACTTTGCTCCCTCAAGCACTTCAACTTTAACGAAACGTTGCATCAGTGAGTATGTTAAGGAAGTCAATTCTGAGTGTAAAGAAGGCCCCATCCATTTGAAATTCGTGTAAGAAAGGTTCAATCTATGAGGCAATTGTTACAAAAATGATAATTAGCACCAAGCAATTTATCCTGTACGGCTTCTTTCATAATATTGAAACTGGTTGACGTTGGAGCTTTATTACTTTGTACAGGCTACTGTACACATTGACAAATGTTAGGTAGCATTTCCAAAGCCCGTTTAGCAACATCACTGTTTTCTACCCACGTTACTCCACAATGTTTGTGAGGAAAGATATTTGAGCCAGTGCAATTAGCATAATCCCATCTTCGGGCTGGAGAATCTTTGAATAAGTAATATAAAGCTATTAAAAATTCTGCCAATCGCCATCCAGTTGCTTTCATCTCAGTCTTGAAAGTTTCGTGCAGTGTACGAAGACCACAACTACCTATATATAAAAGAATGGGGCTGGCAGGAGACTCTTGCAATTCAAGCTTCAGCTTAGTAAGCAGTTTAAAATTCACATTTGGTCCATCCATTGACACTTGTATTACTTTATTTAGATAATCGGGAACTGCATTCTTATTAGCATTTAATAGATTTTCAGCTGCAGTGTGACCTAAAAAAGCTGAAGAAAAATATCGTATTGAAACTTCATCAGCATGCAAAATCTCACATACAAATACATTTGCTGTTTTGGGGAAACATTGTTCAGACATTCATCAAATGCGATAGCTAAATACTCAGCTTTTTAAAATATTTCTAAGTTCTAAATGAAAGTAAGGAGCAAGTCCGTAGACAATTGTATACGCTACCTTCGTTCCTTGCAGTTGCATTTTTGATGCAATATCGCTATCGGGGAACATAATTCTAAAGCCTAGCACACAATTAAATGCAGTTCGGAAAGAAATGGTTCATGAACAACTTGCAAGCACCATGATATTTCTGCCTTTGTAACGTTTTCTGAAAGGAGAAATTTGCTTATATGTTGACTGTTTACTGCAGAAGAGCTAGACTTACTAATTTCAACATTTTCAGCAGTATTGTTTGCCACTTCAGTCATACTTTCCTTACTGGTACTGGTAAATTTTCGATCACCGAATTACATTCCCGGGTATTTCCAGATTTCCTAAGCGAAAAAAATCCACGGGCATTTCCCGATTGAGTGGCCATCCTGTTCACCTTTTATGTAAGGAACTCATTGTTTCCTGGGCATTATTCATATACGGACGAAGAAACACAAAAAAAATTCAATAAGCCAAGAGGAACGGAACGCTATTTCATATTCATTTTAAGAGACTTCAGTAATCAATCCCCCAATTTCCAATTATATTCAAAATTCACGGATAATATAAGTCAATGATAGTCTGGAAAACGATTTAGATAATACTTACGAATATCCATCAAATATACTAATTTGAAGATGTTTGTTAATGATGAAAGATCTGGATTATTGGAAGATCTGGATTATAACCGGATCTATCTATCTATCTATCTATCTATCTATCTATATATATATATATATATATATACACACACACACACACACACACATATATATATATATATATATAGATAGATAGATATATAGATAGATAGATAGATAGAGAGAGAGAGAGAGAGAGAGAGAGAGAGAGAGAGAGAGAGAGAGAGCGCCTGCGTAGCCTAGTCGGTAGCACGCTCGACTTCAGTGCGACCCGAGCGGTTCTGGGTTCGATTTCCGGTGGGGTCTCAAAACTTTCGGTGTTGACCCAGCATCGTGAGGACGATTGGGGAGCTGCTGTGAATAAAAGACAGTGGCGATCACAGTAAGAGCTTCGGCTCTCCTTTCCCAACACGTCTGGTCAGCGTGGGAGCAGTAGACCAACTCCTCCTTTGGGAGATAACAGGACAGATCGAAGATACACGTTGGAAAGTTTATGGCATATACTGTCGAGAGGCCTTACCAGGATAATGCATGCGAGTAGAGCTGGATGTTTGAGCACGCCCCGAAGTTCAGTAGGTGAGCGACAGTGGTCCGGAATGGAGGTCACGAAGAGTGAACAACGTGCGTATGTGAAAGTAGCATTTCTCCGCGGCAGGAATGCACAGGAATTCCACACAGAGTTACGGGAAGCACTAGATGCACGTGCCATCGAACTATTGTAAATTCTGTGTAAGTAGTTTTGTGTAACTGTTGCTCATACGATTATAAACCAATATTGTCCGGTTGGCTTTGTTTTCCTTGTTCCCCAAGAGGGTCTCCTTCATCCAGCCTTCTTCTGGTAAGATCATTCGACAGCCCATGTCACAAGCTTTCCAACGTGTATCTTCGTTCTGTCCTGTTATTTCCAATTCGAAGGAAAAAAACAAATAGTTGCCATGACTTATGACTTAACCACCGTGGAAATTATACAAGTGTATGCTTAAACAACCTCACATCCGGAGGAGGAAGTGGAAAACCTGTACGAGAAGATACAGATTTGGGATAGTAGCAAATCGCAATACAAAATTGTAATGGGAGACTTCAATGCGAAAATAGGAACTAAGCAGAGCAGTGACCCGAAAGTGGAAAACTTGGATTTGGAAAAAGAAGCAAGAGAGGAGAGAAGCTCAGAAGCCGACAAACTGTTCATTTCCAATACATTTTTCAAGAAACCGCCCCAGAGGAAGTGGACATGGAAAGGCCCAAATGAAACTAAAAACAAAATAGACTACGTTTTAACGAATAATAGGGAAATTCTGCAAGACATGTCTGTTCTGAACAGTTTCGAAATATCGAGTGATCATAGGATAGTAAGACGTTAGCTGAAACTAAATACTAGACTTGAGAGAAAGAAGCTTATCATAGAAAAAACGCCAGTTTTAGATCTGGAAAATCTAGAGAAACACAGACAGACATTCGAGATAAAACTAAGCAACAGATTTAGCACCTTGAAAGAGTTAAAGGATGAAGAAGACATAATAGCAGAAACAAAATACTGACTGACATAATACAAGAAACAGCAAAGGAAATAACAAGTATCAAAAAGGAAAAAGAGAGCAAGATCTCAGACGAAACTAAACTCTTGATGAAGAAATTAATGGAAATTAAAAAGGAGAAAAATTACATAAAGAAAATTGAGTACATAGAACTAAATAAAACCGTATGGAAGAAAATAAGAGAGAACGTACGAAGATACAACCATAGACCTCATAATAGATAGACTTAGCACGCTTCCCCATTTCTGGCTGCGCTAAAACTAATGTCTACTATGAGGTCTATGCCAGAGCTACCTAGTGGATGGATACAAAATCGCGTGCTCTGGACAAAAAAAAAAAAAATAGTTTTTGCGCAGCCAGAAATGGGGAAGCGTGTTAAGTCTATCTATTATGAGTGCTATGATACAACGATCATCTTATTAGAAATACGACCGAGGAAAAGAAGAATCTGAAGAAAACCAAACAGCAGCTCATGATAGGCAAGAAGGAAATAATTGCAGTTCAGAGTCCAGACAGGGCCGTAGCACCAAATAAGGAGAAAATTATAAAAATATTTGAAAATTTCTACAGAGAATCGTTCTGCTTCGAAGAAGAACTAGGAAGTGAAGATTCAGAAGAAAATATGTAGAAATGCCAGACGTAGTGACAAAAGAAGTGGATAAACTACTTGGAGTGATGAAGAACGAAAAATCTCCAGGAGAAGATGGACTCACAGCAGAGATGTTGAAATGGGGAGGTGAAAGCATGAAACAGGGACTTGCTAAATTATTCTCGATCTGCCTGAGGTTGAGAGAAACGCCGTCGAGTAGGAATAATGCTGTTATAATTTTTTTGTACAAGAACGGAAACAAAGAACGCGTTAAAAACTGCAGACCAATGACTTTACTGTCAGCTCTATACAAAATGTTCACCAAAGAATTTTTAGTCGCATTGAGCGAGACTTGGATGTTAATCAGGGATGGGAACAAGCCGGATTTCCTCGTGAATTTAGCACAATGGACCTCATACAAACACTGAATGAAATTATGGAAAGGACTTACGAATATGAACTTTCACTATGTGTAGGATTCATAATTTTTAAAAAGCTTGAAAAGCTCGACTGCCACATCTGTCATTTGACTGAATCAAGAAAATAAAAATATAAAAGTTGGAAAAAGGATAAGGCAAGGAGATTCAATTTCTCTAAAACTGTTTTTTTTTTCGGTCCTGGAGAGAGTGTTCCAAAATTTAAACTGGTATGAAGTTGGAATAAAAATTAATGGCAAATATCTTCATCACTTACGATTCTCTGATGATATAATCCTGTTTGCTTCAAGTGCAGAAGAACTACACAACAGAATGGAAGAGCTGTGTAATGAGTAGAGCTAGGAATTTTAGGTGCTGCACCTTAATTTTTTTGTGTGTGAAAATGAAATCAAAGATACTATTCCGCAAAATAAGCACGTATTGAACTCAACCGATGCTGTTTCGGTAGCACCTTTTTGCACCTTTTTCACAACCTCAGAACCTTTTGCACCTTTTTCCCCTTTTTGCACCTTTATCACGTTATTTTTTTAAAAAGTATTAATAAAATTCAAAATTAGCAACGGGTGCTCACTTGCACACGCTCCTGTCAACCTAATGCACTGCACAAAGGTTGAGTTCTCATAAATCTAAATACAGAATTACCTATCGTGTTTATTTTTTGATTTATAAAAAAACGTTTATTTTTTTGTTTTAATTCTACATTTCGCCGTAACCAGTTCAACGCTTAAAGTTACAGTCTGTGATCGAGTCATCGGTGCATCAGATTTTGCATGTTCACCATGCCGAAACATAGTGTAAATGCTGGGAAACTGCGCGACATTGTCAAACAATTTAGTCGTGACGGCATTCAGAGTGATGGAAGTGCTCTGAGGTGTGATGTGTGTGATATTTCTATTGCTGTTGATGACAAACACCAACGGAATCGGGTTGTGCAGCATCTACAAAGTGGCAAACACGTCAAGAATAAAGAACTACGAGATGGTAAAGATTGCAATGGTGAGGCGCTTTCATCTTCAAGTTCCAGAAATACAAATGAATTTTTCAGTGACACAGCAAGGACATTTATAGCGTGTGGAATACCTCTTTCGAAACTTAACAATCCTTTTATGAAATCATACTTGGAAAAATATACGGGGAAGTCAGTTCCAGATGAGAGCATCTTAAGGAAATCTTACCTTCAACCTCTTTATGAAACTAAAATATCGCAAATCAGGCAAGTAGTTGCTGACCATCCAGTCTATTTCATAGCAGACGAAACCACAGATAGGAAAAACAGGTACGTTTTGAACATTTTAGTAGCACCCCTCAATGGACATGAAGTGAAACCCATGCTTTTAAAGACCTATTTTCTCGACAAAACAGACAGTGCTAGTGTAATGCAATGTTTCACTGATGCTTGTTTCGTATTGTGGCCGGAGGGCGTAAAATATGAAAGTGTGTAGTTAGTTCTTACAGACCAAGCATCTTACATGTTGGCTGCATTTTCTAATCTGAAAAATATGTTTGCTAACTTAAAACATGTAACCTGCATTGCTCATGCTTTGCATCGAGTTTGTGAAGCTCTTTAAAGATGAATATACGTATGTGAACGAATTTGTTTCTAGCATTAAGAAAATACTGAAAAAAGGCTCCTTCTAGAATACAGAAGTATCTAGAAATTACGGGACTTCCACTTCCACCCTCCCCTATCTTCACTAGATGGGGTACGTGGTTAAAAGCTGCAGTTTTTATTTGCAACCATTTCGACATAATATGCAAATTTTTAGATGCTTTGCCCAATGATGATTCCTCAGCTGTAGAAAAAGCCAAGAAACTTGCACTTCAACAGGAGTTGCAAGATGAACTCTATACAGTACATGACTTCTCTTTCCTTACTACTGCAATCACAAAACTGGAGGAGCAGTGTCCGGAAAAGGAAGCCCAGTGGGCTGTTTTGATGGATGTGCGACGAGAGCTGCAGGGGGCCGGAAAACAGAAGTTGGATCAAAGTTTAGCGAAAAACCCTGATGTTCAAGAGGTCGCAACCAACAAGAATTCGGATTACCGGATGAAAACAAGATACGCACCACTTGTGTCTGTGGACGTTGAAAGTTCTTTTCCAATTTACAAGTATCTGCTTAGTGACCGCAGATGTAATCTTACAGAGAAGAACACAGAAATTTTGAATGTCATCTTTTAACAGTTTTCTTGATAAGTAACTGTAACAAGTAAGAAAAAGCATGTTTTCCTTTAAAGTTGCTTTCTAATGTATAATCTAATTTTCATGTTTTATATTTAAGACCAGAGAATTTCTATATGTTTATCTAGACAAGTTGAGTAATATAGGTATTCATTGCTAACAATAAAGGTTTATATCTGAAAATTAGCACCTATTTAAGCACCTTTTTTGTACAAAAATTGGCACCTTTTTCGGCAAAATTTTGAACCTAAAATTCCGAGCTCTAGTAATGAGAGTTCGAAAATAGGCCTTAAAATGAATTTAAGTAAAACAAAATTAATGTTCAATCGACATGTTGTAAAGAAGGAAATAAAGATAAGCAGAGAGACAATATGCATAGTTGATTAGTATGTTTACCTAGGTCAGCTAAAAACATCAAAATGCCAAGTTGACTTGATGAAATAATTAGAAGATGTAAAATGGCGTGGAGCTCGTTTGGAAGACAACACTTTATTTTAAAAAGCGAACTACAAATGAGTATCAAGCGTAAAGTTTATAATCAATGTGTGTTACCTATGATGATGTAGGGCTGTGAAACTTGGACATTGAATGCGCAAACAACTAAAAGATTAAGAGTCACACAAAGAACAATGGAGAGATGCATGCTAGGAATAACCAAGAGGGACAGGAAGACAAAGTAATGGATTTGAGGATGTCATGGGCTCCAGCAGAAATTTAGTCAGGAGGGGGCACATTCAAGAAATACCAGATTCACCGCATTTATAAATTCGTAAAAAAAAGTAATAACGCGTATGTATTTGAATAATCACTATTCCTTGGTCAGTGGACATCATTAAAGAAGCCATTGTTTTAAGAAATCAATTTGTTTTCTTAAATATATACAGGTATAGGACAAGAAAATACGAACAGCTGTAGGAAACTAGGAGTTGTGTTTTCCAGCTTTGCGACACTAACTTTACACGCGACTCGAAGGTCGCGAGTTCAAATCCCGCCCAGGATTTTGTGAATTTTTGTGGATTTTAACTAGGTGTAAATAGGTCAAATCGTAGCAGACCGAAGTAAAAAATTACTAGGTTGGCCCATACAAAATGAAGTTTACCAGTTTACTGACTTTATACGCGTTACGTCTCTTGCTTGTTTGTCATATCAGAGGTTAACTCCCGGCAGATAGTATGCCAGAGAACGCGCTGTTTGCCGTTGTTAGTGAACACAAATGAACGTTCCAACATAGCTAGGAAGAAGTACAGAAAGTTCTGGTAGTCTGGGGACTCGAACTAATGCACATGGACATCAAAGTACAATAACCTCGTGTATAAAACCCCTCGACCACGGAGACTACAATAAACAGTCTTCAATTGAAGACCTGAATTGCAAAAAGTCCCAAGTCCACCGGAGTATTTTTTTCAGGCGGAACAAAAACAGTCCAAAGACTTGGGATGTTATTCTATTCAGCCAAAATTATTTTGTATTAAAAAGGATTTTTAGATGGAGTTGGGATGTAATATTATGCAAGTGGATAGCCCTTGGAACATAGATGCCGACGAACAGAAAAATGAAATACGAAAAAGTAGACTTGGGACGTTTTGCAATTCAGGTCCTAGGGAAGTTTTGTGTATCGCTGCCGTAATACCAAGTTTACGCAGCTTTTTTCATTGAACAATCCACAGAAGCTGAAAATGCAGAGTTACATTTGATATTAGACTACTTCACTTATTAAGCCCTTTCAGAAAATATATAGAAGAATACACTTTCTATTTATATCAGTCCGTGCGTTCGAGTATGGGCAGGTGCTGGCCTAACACCTGATTATTAAAGGAAAAATATGAATTTCACAGGTGTTCGTATATTTTGTCCAATACCTGTATATAGAGATACAAAGAAATTAATACATAGACCTACACCTAAATAAATGGATACAATGAAAACGTAATTTCCTGCTACATGCTTTAAAATACTTCATCCAAATTACCTTACAAAATTTGTCTAAACAACTCTTCTATCCTACTAATAATCAACTGTGAGAGGAGAAAATACATCCATGTTGCGTAAAGAAATAAGGCACTGGAAATGCTTTACAATACTTTTAACTTAAACATACAGCCAGGTAATCAAGAAAGTGGCTAAGCTCTATGGATATGCCTTTATATTGATGTGAATTAAACACGAAACTAAGTATACAAACATTTATTTAATATACGAAACGCTAAATGTAAATTCGGGACGGGCGTAAGCCATAGTGCTGTTACTGCACACAAAATTCATTTTATCTTATATTAGCGGGCATACCCGCGTATACCCTCCATTACAACCCTGTGTGACATATTATTTTAAGATAGTTTGTTCCCAGAAGTTCAAATGTACATGGCCGAACTCAAGGTGAAAATTGATAAACTCAGTCGAACCGAAACATGGAACAAGTGGAAGTGGGAACTCAAAATGATGTTCACCTAATATAATTTAACGAAATATATAGACGGTACGTGTCCCTGTCCTGAATTGAAAAGTGACAGTAGTGCAATTGAAAAACAAAGGTATGCAGAATGGTGTCGGGAAAATGATAAAGCTGCGTCGTTAATCGCGAGTGCACTAATATCACATGTGGCGAATTATGTTTTAACATACACTAATGCAAAAGCCATTTGGGACAAGTTAGTTAGTGTTTACGAACAATCAAGTGTTGAAAGGTTAAGTCTTCTAATGTCAGAATTCTTTAACATAAGGCGGGAACCGCACGTTTCAATTGCCGCCTATGCAGCAAAAGTGGAAAAGTTATTTGCTGATATGAACGCCGAGTTACGGACGCGCGGTTTGCATGACATTCCAGTTCAGTTGTTACACGGACAGCTGCTATCTACAGTGGGTTCCGAATTTCAAGAATTTATGAACGTGTGGGAGGCTATGGACGAAAGAAAGTAAAACAACCACACAGTGTTTAGTGGTAAAACTTTGCACAATAGAGAAACGCTTACAAAGTAATGATGTAAGCTCGGACTTAAATGCTTTTGCCGCCAGAACTCAAAACGGGACTAAAAACGCGCGAAAAGTGAAACCGGTATCGAATGCGAATTCGGTAGAAAACCGTACTAAATCAAAAAAAGGACTCCATACAGTGTTACAAGTGTGGTATGTATGGGTATTATAAGTCTCAATGTTTAAGCAAGAAAAATGTTAAATTGAAAAGTAATTCAAAGACCACTGATTCAATGCAGGCAGATACTGTAAACAAAAGTTCAGCATTCACAGCCTCAAATGAGTGTGACAGTACAGATGAGTTTATTTGTGATTCGGGTGCTAGATGGCATATGACGAAAAATAAACATTATATTGTCACATACGAACTTTTTGAGAAGCCTATTGCAGTTACGATAGTTGACAGTAAGAAAATATCCGCGTTGGGGTCCGGTTGGGTTAGCCTTAAAGCGTATATGAATGGAAAATGGATAGATGCATATATGAATAATGTATGGTATGTACCGGCATTGGCAAGGAACATGTTCTCAGTGCACAGTGCAATAAAACAAAAAAACTCAAGTCTGCATTAAACGTGATAGTGTCGTGATTCGGAAAGACAATCGTATCGTAGCAACGGGGAAGTGGAGATCCGAAGCTTACGTGATGAACTTTCGTGTCGTGAAGCCCTTGAATCCTGATATTGTAAATATAGCAACTTCAGAAAGCAGCTTGCAGTTATGGCATAAGACTGGGGCAGCAAAATAAACGGCATGTAAAGCAAGTGTTGCAAAGCATGAATATACCAGTGAACTCGCCACGAAAAGATGATTGTTGTAATGCTTGTGCGTTAGGTAAATCATACAGAAAATCATATAAGCCGCGAATGGAAAGACCAAACGTTGTCGGCGAAGTAATAAACGTTGATGTAAATGGACCTATGACTCAATCTTCGTGCAACGGCGAAAGATATTTTGTGTGTTTTAAAGATGATTTTAGTAAATTCAGAAGAATTTTCTACATTAAACACAAAAGTGAGGTCAGTGCATGTCTAAAGATATTTCTCAATG
>JAGDQP010007139.1:0-29299 GCA_022664845.1 Lepisma saccharinum
GATGATGATGATGATCATTATTATTATTATTATTATTATTATTATTATTAGATTTGCGTTACCAATGTCTTTTTCATGAGGGATCTTAGATTCTCGTTATTTCAACAGCAGGATTTGGTTTACTTTTCTCCTGTGTGTTTAGCTTTTGTTTTTGATTATTCAAGAGTCTCTCTCTCTCTCTCTCTCTCTCTCTCTCTCTCTTTGTGTGTGTATGTGTCAGCCCTGACTTTCCTCTAGCTTACTCTGTTTGTGATTGCATTTGCTTTCTACCCTGTGTTTCGTCGTAACACTAAAACTTTCTTATATCATTTTATTAGTTTTCTGCTGTATTTGTTGGAGATCGTCTTTCCCTGTGTGTTATGATTGCGTTCTTAAATTATACATTACTTATTGTTGATTTCTTTTCCATTCTGAATCGAATTGCAGTTTAAGTTCAGTTCTTTGATTATGGAAAGGTTCGTTTACTTGCTTCATTATTCTCAAACTCTTAAAATAAAATATATTAATGCGACACTCATCACAACACACATTTACAACAGTGATGAATCCTTTCACTCTATCGTTTCCTTTTTTCATCCATGTTGCGTATAGTGTTATGAAATGGAGCATAAAACTCGTGTGGTAGGATTTCTTTGTGCGTGCGCACAGAAGCTTTGTCCACATTAACGCCTTCGGAAGCTATTCTTCCTGAAACAATGTTTAGCCGCCCATCGGGATGTTATGATGGATTTAAGGACTGTGTGCATACTTCGAAATGTCTCCTTAATTTGCTGCAGTCTCGAGCATCTCGGAGTATCCTGCTGTTTCCTTTTTCCTTGTGAAACCACTCTTCCTCGTTTTCTCTCTACTTCCTTATTTTACACACGTCGCTTTCCAGCTGACTCGTGCTATGCATACCTAGGGCCCACCGTTTCATTGCTGACCTGTTCAATTTCACACCAGTCAAGGAGTTCCCTCTCCCACCATGGCCATATCTCATAAGCGTAGTTTCGATCATGTCTGACCATATGCCGTTCCAAAAACCATTTCTGTGTCTCACTACATGTTCCCCTTTCAAGAATAGCTCCATGCATTTCTGCGTCATCTTCTTTATGAACATGAGATAGGCACAGGCACATCGCAAATAATTCCAATGCCAGCAGCAGCAAAGTACGGTAACATTTCCTCTACACACCACAAATGAAGACATCAATCCGCTTCTCTTTCTGCTCTTACGAAGGTCATCATCAGGAACATTGGCTTAATGAGAAAGAACTTCCACAAACAAATTTTTCGACTTGTGGCACTTTTTTCCTTCTAACGCCGTCATCATGGAATCCCAAATTTAACATCATTCTCTTCGAGGAAAGGACGTATCATTTCTTCTGCTAACAGCCTCAGGGCTCGGCCGTTTAGAGGGAACTTCTAGTTCTTACCACGCAACATTTGTAATACCCCAACAAATGCGCACTCGAGGACAATTCTACTGCGACTCATTAGCGCGACCACACATCTACGAAAGACATGAGCATGTGCATACCACCAAGCCGAGGAACGAAATCAGAAAATGATGTAGGGTCATTCCAAATAATGTCCAATACTACTTTGTATACCTGGTCAGTGGTCAACACGACGAACGATTGCCCATATTCTGCAGTCAGTCGCTTGATTTCTAGTATAGTTGTAATAACAGTGTCATGATCTGTTAGCAACAAATCAATCAGGGGTAGAAACATAATCTGCGTGGCCCGTACTAATTCATGACTTCGTTGCCAATCCAGTTTTGTGTTGAAGCCATTTCCATGGCATGAGTTTGCTGTAAGTCTTTCTCTGAGCATATACTAGCATCGAAGTTATGAACTACAACTGCTTGAAGAAGTCCCTGTCCTCTTATGCCACGTAACCTGTAGAGGTCGCTGCATGCTTTAGCTACTGATGCTTTGAAATGCTTGTTTTCGTCATGAGTACTGGTAACTTTGAAGTGGCTTAGTTCTTCGATGAGAGTTTTCCTCTGCACTGCATTCGTAAATGCAAGCTGCAATTGGACTGCTGATTTATTGAAGTAACTTGTTACCATGCTGCCTTTTGTAACTGCTGCGGCATCTGGTATATTCAGATCAGACAGCAACTGCAGTAGTGTCTGACTACAATCACGTTTTGCAGATTCCACATTAATCCTGAAATAATACTTGGATTTATCCGCTGTGGGCGTTTCTTTTCGTATTGCAGCAGCCAGTGGTCCGATATGTTACGAGAGAATGTCTTCTTCGTTTTCAGTGTGCAGCGACATTGTGCAGTGATTCCTGAATAAAATCAAAACTTGCTATTCCGGAAGAGGACAATACTAACAATTTTTCTCTATAATTTTCTTGCAGATTTTGCACTAACAGACTTCTCAATAGTCGACCTCCGAAAGATGATATAAGGAGCGCAAAGCGACAATGCCACATGTTTGACTATTGCTTTCAAGCATTTGTTGTGCAACTTGCTTGAAAGCAGTATCGTCTGCTTGCGCATTGCATGCTGAGGTTTTATTTCTTGCCGCAGTAACACTTGTAAATAATTTGTGACACTTCCAGTGATACCTAGCGTCAGCGGCATCCAAATCACTCGTAACACACGCACCTCTTCAGTCCACTTGTCTTGCCTTTTATCACATGCGTCTAGTATTATCTGCTTGACATCCAACGTACGTACTAGAAAGTAATGCTAGTATCGGTTAGGATTTTTCAGATCACGGACTTTGCACAGTACCCCACATAAAAGCACGCAGTTTCAAAGTCAAATGCTTGTGAATTTGAGCGTAACTGTCGTTTACGTGGTTTAATGGTGTCTTTTGCCTGTGACTGCGCTCTTTTAAGAGCTCACTGAATTTGGATTTTAGAAGTACAACTTAAGACACAGCTTCTATGTCAGTGTATCTCCAACCGGGGGGTTGGCAGAAAGACGTTGCTCCAATTCTTGGAAAATACAATCTCCTCGTTGCATTCTTGCTGCTATTATGGATTCTATTCCTTTAGCTGTAACAGCTGTTACCACATCTGTTTTCCTACTTTGAAAGAAACAGGGCTGTTTTGTGAAGTCAGCCATGGCACTCACTCGTCAGGTCCTACAAGAAATAAAATAAAATAGAATTAGAAACGCTGCCACTTATTAACTTCGTTATGGTTGACTTTACACAAAAAGAGACTACAGTTTCGTATTTCTCGACCACAAAAACATATCATATGATATGTCGCAACTTAAAGGACGTCCATGGCAGCCATATTTGCCGCCATGTTGGATTACTGATATTGCTGACGTGCTGGATATGGCATCCAACGGAATTTCGAAATACACATCACAATGAAACACAAAACGTAAAAACATTTTATTCATACCTCAAAACAAGCTTTAACCCTTTGGCGCCCGGACTAATATCATATTCACCCCGCACCAACGAGCGATACTTTTGCTCGTAATTATGAATCTAATAAACGGAATTTTCTTCACTATATCCGAGGAAGAGTAGAGAGTACCAAACAATCTGCATGAGGCACTCAATACCCACTGATATGAAAACAAAAATATCCTGAATATTTCTTGAATTCAGAAAACAGTTCGTATGACTGCAAATGACAACAATCAATGAAGATGAGCAAGTAAAAAGAATAAGATTAACATAAAATCGTAACAAGAATCTGGTATCACATTCTATGCAAGTCAATAGTCATCAATAGATATACACTATTCAATAAAAAAACATATATTAATATACACATATACACGTATACATACAATAAATATACGAAAAATTACCTCTCAAAACGCGAGTAACTCGACCGATATGTGGGAATCCTGACCGCAGTTTCTTAATTAATAGTCCCACTCAAACGTCTTAAATATGGAAGATCCGAGAATCTCTTTTAAATAGTAACAAAATCCCAGAAAACAGGTCGATTCCCCGACACCTTGATATCGACATATTTTAATCGTAGTAAAAGTACTTCGCATCGAAATGCTCACTTTTGCAATATGAAAGTGCACTTGAACAAAATAGGAAAAAATATTTTTTATAAATATATCACGCCCCTAGGTTTTTGTCAATCTAATGATCCTGTTCATCATTCTTGGTACCAGATATGACACGTTCCAATCAAGCAATCAAATTTAAATTTAGAAGTCACATAGACCAAAATTTTCAGTCAAAAGGAATTATATTTACTATCGTACTGACATCTGGCGTATAAACAAAATGTAGCACTAATTGAATATCCATTTCTATCATTTTATATAAACATTGGACATTTTAAATAACATCCAGTAAACTTTTTTATTACTTTCAAACAGGGAGGGTCACGATAGTTGTCGCTGACAGCCTAATCAAACATAGTGCATCTGATAGAGGATTGTGAGACATGGAGAATACCAAACTTTAAGGTGCGATGGACAAAGGTGAGGGTAGTGCTAGGGGTGCGAAACCTCGAAATTCACAGAAGTTCAATAAAGGATAGGATATATATCCACAGTTCTTCAGAACATAGGACGTAACTTTCGGGAGGTGATTTCTGGCATCAAAACAAGTAAAGAGTTCCTTTGAACATGGGTGAAATTTAGCTTAGTTTTGGAAATACAGTGTTTCCAACTTTCAGTCCAAAATCGACACCTAGTAATGGGAGGAAATGAATAATTCTCAATAAGTCAGAAACGAGTCATTGAATGAAACTTTGTAATGTCCCAAAGGTAGCTCCAACAAACAAAAGTAGGTAGACTCATCAGCAAAACAGGGGCCCGCGGTGCTCTGTTGCAAAAAGGGGGCTTACTCAAACTCAACGTGGTCAAACCTAGCCTGGAGACAAGCCGACATTACGCCACAGGACAGGGCACATAACGAAAGAAAACCGCTATCGGACCTGAAGATAGGGAGGGTACCTACCCATCAGCAACCTGCTTCAGCCACATCGAAAACAGAACACTCACTAGTCTAGACCACAAAGCATGCGTGTAAGAAGCCGGAAAGAAGTGCCAAATCGCAGAAAGTTGGCAAAAAGCAGAAGGCTAAAACACGAACGAAATGACCCCGAATGTGGGGGCGGGGGAGAAACGCAGGCGAGAACATCCCAGGAAAGCAGAACGTAAAAGCTATTTTAGTGACCTAACGCAAATAGACCCCTAAAATAGTACAGGGCTCAACACAGCCGCGCACTAGCTAACATTTAAGACGAAATTTGAATGAGCTCAATGATTTGACTATTCCCTAAAGATTGCTGAAGCATTGGATCAAATATCAAATTTTAACTTCATCTCCAATTACCTTCTCACATTTACATAAATTAATACTTCGCAGACTGAAATAGCGAAAGGTTGGTAACCTTTCCAGCAATACCACAGTGATGGTAATCTACCTACATCATAATGAAACCCTTGACTCAAGAAATATCTGGTAAAAATGTAATTTATTTGTATTTAAAAATGAAAAACGCAAGGCAAAAGGACTGATTACTGAATTTTCTTGAAAAAAAATTTTTTTTTCTTGAATGTAATCTCTTGAACATCAAAAAGAGCATTGAAGATGCTGTTAATTTCACATGACAAAATGGTAAATTAATTATATACATAAAAGCTCTGTCTAAGAACAGAGACAAGATTTCACTTACTTATATTCCAAAAGATTAGGTTACTTTTACTTTCGAAAACGTGGTAGACATTCTGCACTTTAAAACAAAATTTCCACAATTTCTGAAGAATAACACTTCTTTCTATGAAAAGATTTTTATTTACAATGTAGCTACTGGGCAGCAATTTACTTTAGTATTTCCAAACGTGGCAAAAACATTTCGTAATTTCCATTTTTCAAACTTCACACAACCTAAAATCTGTTCTGATAATATATTCTCAATAAGTCAGAAACGAGTCATTGAATGAAACTTTGTAATGTCCCAAAGGTAGCTCCAACAAACAAAAGTAGGTAGACTCATCAGCAAAACAGGGACCCGCGGTGCTCTGTTGCAAAAAGGGGGCTTACCCAAACTCAACGTGGTCAAACCTAGCCTGGAGACAAGCCGATATTACGCCACAGGACAGGGCACATAACGAAAGAAAACCGCTATCGGACCTGAAGGCAGGGAGGGTACCTACCCATTAGCACCCTGCTTGGGTTAGGTGTTAATTCACAACACGAATTTCTATGAACAAAAGTGTCTTACGGCTGCTAACGAAACGACGAAGCTTTGAACTTTGCTGTTTACCGAAATAAAACTTAGAGAATCGTTACATCTTACGTCTGACAAAAACGGACATGCTGTAGGAATTTCGTGCAATTTAAAACATACCTGTTTCTGAAAAGAGCAAACGAAACTGCTGAATGGAAAAATAACATGCATTCTGAAAGGTAACATCATCTATAGAGCATAAGAATAATTTTTGGACCCAATCCAATAAAGCTTTCCATCTCCCATCCACCTTCTATTTCAATAGTCAATTCTTCTAGGTAATTCCCAGTACGTAAGATTAATGGCTCATATTTTCTCTGCACATATACAACAGACTCCGTGTCACAATAAATGAGACGTTCTATACCAACAATGTCTAGTAATTCATATAAACGCACCCTAGTTCACAAAGATATGAAGGCTGCTTGCTATTCCTACACTGGTAAAAGCGTAAGGCAAATATTAATTTTCAAAGTCTTTACACGTTACTTCTAATTTGTTTGTCCTATAGGAACCACATGTTGAACTTCGAAATGAGGCGAACGTAGATTTTGTAGGAAGCATTTTCGGTGAGAACAATCCGAGTTTGTGGAAGATCGCATCTTTGTCCCCATTTTTCGAATAAGGCATTTGAAAATATATTTTTGAAATATGTTTCAACCCGGCGTTATGTTGGATCTTATCATACTCAAGACGAATACCTTCATCCTGCTCATAATCATGAATATATAATTGCTTTACCTCTTTTGCAGTACAATTATCAGGAAACCCACTGGCTACCTGTTTCATTTTTAGGGAACTATTGACATACGGTTTGAAGAGTCCCTCAGTCATTTGTGTTTTAAGAATAACATATCCTTTCTCCAACACTAAATGTAGTTCAGGAGTACAAAATACTCCATTGATTGCACGTTCTACTTCATTATGTGTACATTCTACATTATTTAAGCCCTCCATACAAGACCTACAGAAATCAAAGACGAGACGTTTATGTGCATTATATGGCGAAATGGGTATAGGAAGGCTTTTAGGACAAAGTATTTTGCAGTGAACCAACCCATAAATAGTAGATGGATAAGGCATTTTTTACCGTTATGAAATTTAATTTTTCCTGTTGGAAGAGGTTTCTTGGACATCAAAAAGGGATAGAGGAAAGTTACCTCTAGTAATGCTAAATACTTGTCTTCACCACATTCATATGAGGCACGAAAGCATTCAGTGCGTCCTCGTTTAAAGGCATCTTTAGGGCGTAAGGGATCTTGCATTTCAGAACACTCATTTCTTGTGAAATTCCGGAGATGTTTGAACCATCTTGTTCCACTCACATTCCCAGATGGATACAACTTTAATTTTGCAAGTGTTTTCCAAAATTATTTTCTTTCTACTGTTGCCTTATACTGGTCCTCCAAAGTATGCCCATTATCATCAACAAAATGACGACGAAGTTGCGTGATGGAAGTATGTCCATGCCAGTAGCCTGCCATAGTTTTCATAACCATTAACAGTTTTGTTGTCATATCCTTCCAGTTTAAACCGCTTAAATTGAACTCTACTTCCATCTTCTGCTGATTGCAATTTAACGGTATTTTTATATTTTTATATTTTAACCATTGTTTTGCAATTTTACTTTGTTGATTATGATGCTGGAAACCTAAAGGAGGGATGACTGGAATAGTGTTTTCTTTAAGATAACGGGAACGGAAACATTCCATTGCACACAAGGCAATAGTGCTTGTTTGCAGTGAACATTGTGTTCCACCCGTTTGTTCTTCAATAAAATTTGAAAATCGAATCAATACCTGTGCCAAAATGATAACGTCGTTCTTACATTACTCCAAGTTTTTGTGGAGAAGGAAGTGTTTTTACTTTTAACACATTGCTTATGACAGGCAAGAACTGCATCCCGATCATCATCAAATCTCGAGTCAATTTCAAAACTCAATGTCTGGCCAAAGCCCGACATATTTCGGATGTTTAGGAGTGTTAAATAGGTATCGCACCACTAGTATTGTATTGAAATCAGCCCTACTGTGTGAAAGACCTACTACTTATTGAAACTTAGGACCGTGTTCTAAAACATAATTTACAAATGCCCCATATAAAAAATACAGGATCTCTCTAACCGTCGGCATTACCACAAACTCTACAAGTATAATTTTGTTCCATATCCTTACACTGATGACAGCGATGAGATGCACAAATTATGTTTGGCACGCGTTCACGTTCACCATTTTCATCTACGTCTAGTAGCATTGTCTCTACATCAAAAATAATATACAGGAAATTTTGAATTCGTTTTTGTTTGGTTGGTTTGACAAAGCAGGGATGGGTTTCATCGACATGAATGTTATAGAGTTTGCAGTAATGTTCACCACACATCTTTTGTTTTCCTACTACGTCTGTCGATTTTCATTCCACACTGCGGACAAAGTTGTACGTAATAGCGTACAGGTTTACCATGAGCTTTGGATTTGTGTTGATCATAACAGGTCTGATTGGGAACGTACGATAAGAATACCGACATTTAAAACCCTGTCGTTACTACTACTATTAATATCGTCATGGTACTCTTCACAATGGGAACAAATACTTGCATTTATGGAACCGACGGTTTTCATATTTTGTAAGACAATGATAGCAATAACCATCACTCCCTAGAAATCCCGTGATATTTTCAATAACATCATAACGTCCATCCTCATATCTTAAAAACAGTTTCCTTTCCGCTGGTTGTCTTGAATACAATATCGTATACTCGCGACTTTCCGGATCACGGACATACACAATAATTTTATATTTGTCACCATAACGTTTCTGAAACTGGTCTACTTCTTCAATACTTCCACCATTTTTACTCAATAAATCTACTTTCGCAAAATAACACAATTCTCCTGCAGCACAAACCCAGTTCTTAGGATGTGTTTTCATTTAAATTCTTTATCAGCACGTAGTTTCGCCAATACCAAAGCTCTAGCTAGACAATCAGAAACATATTCTACCGGAATGGTGTGTTTTTGAAGAAATTTTTCCAAAGGCATGTAATGGTCCTGGAGAGATCTAACGGAATGCTTATCAATATATTCTGCCACGGCTTCTGGGGTGTGGGGTCACCGAACGCTAACGCTATGCTAAAAAGCAATTCATAATTAGTACATGATGGCAAACGGAAAGGAAACTTCACAAGAGCTGATGATAAGTTTACGCCCGCCTGTCTGAAGGCGTGCAATATACCAAGGATGGGAAAGTTCTCTTGTCCGCCTGTCTGAAGACGTACAAGAGCAAGGTGAAGGACCGCCCGCCTGTCTGAAGGCGTGCAAGCCGTTGTTAGGATGGGTTGAAGTCTCCCTCATGCCTGTTTGAAAGCTCTTGAGAACCTAGCAAAGTAGTATACGCCCGCCTGTCTGAAGGCGTGCAATATACCAGTGATTGATAAGTACCCCTTCCCGCCTGTCTGAAGGCATGAAGAAGCAAGGATACAACTACCGCCTGTCTGGAGGCGTTTAGTTGCTTTAGGATGGGTTAATAGCTGTTAATAGCCTGTCTGAAGGCGTACCGCAACTAGAGAAAGGTTGTATACCACTGACCACTAGTAGTAATGATTGCCCGCCTGTCTGAAGGCGTGCAACCAAAAGGACAAGGTAAGTAGGTACCACAGCCCGGCTGTCTGAAGGCGTTCTGCAGTTGGAGAACAAGGTATCAAAAGAGAATTACTAATAATGATGAATAAAGGGCAATACGATTGGTCTCTTACACTTCTACGGTAATAGTGGTATGAGGGAAGTCAGTGTTGTCTTACAATGTTGCCGAGATGGATTTTATTCACTTGTCTGTTTATTCGTTGAAGATGAGAGGTAAGTAAACTAACCTAACACGAAAAAACTATGTCGTTCTTGAATAAACATCACTGATAGTAAAAAGTTGTTTGTCGTTGTAACTGTTTCAGTTTTGTTATGATGCATTTCGCAAGTTTAATTTTTTAAATTTTCTAACTTAACATTTTTGAGAAAACGTTTTGTTCTTTGTAAATGAAGTCAGTGTTGTCTTACAATGTTGCAGAAGTGGATTTCATTCACATGTCTGTTTGTTTGTTGAAGATGAGAGGTAAATAAACTAACTTAATACGAAAAACTATGTCGTTGTTGAATAAAGATCACTGATAGTAAAAATTGTTTGTCGTTGTAACGGTTGTAGTTTTGATATGATTTCTAATCTAGCAGTTTTTTAAAATGTTTTGTTCTTTGCAAATGTACAGTTTCTTTTGTGTTTAAAAATTATTTGAAGGTATGAAAATATTGTTTGTGTTTATCATATCAACTTTTGTTTTTGTAAATGTTCAATTGCGTTTTCCGAATGTCAAAAAAATTGGTACTGACAACTTTTGTTTGTACATTTTAAAAAATTGTTACATTGCAAGTCTTGACACATCATGAACTTTTCAAATACATGTTTTGTTTTGTACTTTGGCATCTTGTTGTTTTAAAAGCAAGATGTGATGTTCTGATAATGTAGTAGTACAAATATCTCAGAGAGAGAATGATAAAGTTTATGGGAAGTGGTTTCTTTTTGTTTTTGGTACGCAACGATGACACTTTCCGGTACAGAGTAAATCTAAGAGGTCCCGTAACTTTTGTTGAGACAAAATTCAAAAACTGAAAAGCTGCAAGTTTGTCGTACAAGAAAAGCATATCATACAGTAGATGCAACCATTGCGCATCTGTTGTGCGCAGGTGGCGCCTTCTTTTATGACGTCACAGCTCCCTTACATGACAATTGTAATATAACCAGTATTAAATGTCCAATTTGTCTTGTTTGTGCTCAGCTCTTGACATGCCAAGATCTCTTTCACTCGTGTGAAAATTTTTGTTAGTTATCGTTTTATCATGGGAAATACAATTGATTTTTTACTTATTCGTCAAGACATTCAAGGATACGAAGATGCTCAAACCACTCTTGAATGCTGGACCCATATTTGTTACTACAAATTAATGGGATTTCAGCCAGAAGAAACTGATCCTGAACTGTTATTTCATCATTTGCTATATTACTACTGGAACGATGAGGAAATCGTATTAGAAACGTGTGTAAGTGCACAAGATATTATCGATCTGGGGTCCTATGGATTTTTTACAACTATAGAAAGTAAACGGATGGCTTGGGATTATTTCGTTCAACTTATTGAGTATGAACCTAGTAAACTTATACCTGAAGATGCTATGGAATTCTTTGGACTGGATATGATGGACGATGATTACGTATGATGGACGATGAAACTCGTCATCATCACGATGTTGAGTTTGACAGTGATGATGACGTTGCCATGGAAATTGATGTGGAACAATGGATCAATGATCATCGTGTTGATATTCGTGTGCAACATTGGATGAAGGACCATAACATACCTATGATGTATGGTGCCGGGAAAACGCATGACTTTGAAATTGTAAGTGAACGAGTAAAAAGTATCCTAATTACTCCTTACGTGGACGTGAAATTACCATCAAGTCATTGATTACTTCAATTCGTGATCCGGAACAGTACGTAACTAGTTTCTTTCAGTTTGCCATGAAACATTTACTTCACGATGTAGACCCTGCAAGCAAAGTAGATTTTACCATTCCAAGCTCAAACTGTACAGTGGGAAAGCCAATATACATTCCGTTTAAATTTCGTGCGCATATTACTGTGGACGCTATGTTACGAAAAATCGAAAATGTATTAAATTCCAATGAGGAATTTTTATTGGGTGACAATGTTACATTTACAGTTGATATTACCGATCCGTATCGAGGACAAGGGGTGGATCGTAACGCTAAATATTTACCGTTTGCAGACTATGTGCAAAAGGGTATTATACCTGTTGACAATGTTCCTGACTGTCTTCCACGAGCATTAGTATTAGGACAACTACGAGCAGATAAAGCATTTGATAGAGCTGCGTATATGAAAACCCATTCGGAAAAGTGGAGATCCCGTACAGCAGAATTATGCTATTATGCAAATGTAAATGTACGTAGTACAAATGGTGGTAGTATAGACGATGTTGACAAGTTTCAAAAGTATTGGGGTAATAAGTACCAAATTATCGTTTATAGCAAAGTCTCCAACACTCGCGAGTATGAAAAAATCTATGCCGGACCAGCAGCTAAGAAAAAAATCTTTTTGAGATATGAAGACAATCATTACGATATCATTAAGACAATTACGTCATTTTTAGGAAGTAAAGGGTATTGCGATCATTGTGTTACTCCATATATGGAACGTCGACATCACAAATGTAAATATATATGTACGCAATGTGAACAGTACCATTTTGATTCAAAAAGTACTGATGGAACGACAGTGTACTGTGATAAGTGTAATCGTTATTTTGTCAATCAGACATATTTCGACAAGCATGTAACAAAAGCAAAAAGTAAATCAATATGTGACCATGTGCAAGTTTGCTCTCCCTGTGGTGTGAAAATCGATTTTCGTAGCAGAACGTCAAAACATATTTGTGGTGAACATTTTTGTAAACTGTGTGCAGAATATGTAAATGAAACACATGTGTGTTTTGTAAAACCAAGTAATCATAAACGGGTTGAGGATTTCCTTTATATTGTGTTTGATCTGGAAACGATGCATTTGAGTGCAAATGAAAAAGGTGAACAAGAATATGATCCTAACTTAATTTGTGTTACTCATCGTTGCTTTCAGTGCAAAGATCTAAATGATGAAAGTTACAAATGTACTGTTTGTGGTGATTCTAGTGGAAATAGGGATTTTGTATTTTATACTATGGAACCATTCATTAATCACGTACTCAAACAAGGTCCCAAGTTTACTCAAGTTATAGCTCTTGCACATAATGCTCATGGGTTTGATAATTTGTTTGTTGCTCGCGAGTTGTTACGTCAAAAATTAGTGCCTAGTATTATTAGTCGTGGAAATAAACTTATGCAACTAGCGGTAAATAATATCATATTCAGAGATACATACTTGTTTATGGGTGTTAGATTAGCTGATTTACCTGCAACTCTTGGCTTAGATGAATCTCTTAAGAAAGGTGATTTTCCACACTTGTTTAACTTACCACAATACCAAAACTATCTAGGTTTGTATCCAAAACTTGAATTTTACGATATTGAAAGCAAATCACCAAAAGAGGCAGAAGCAATTACTACGTGGCATGCAGAATGTGTCAAACGTAAAACCTCATTTCATTTCCAGCATGAATTATTAGCCTATTGCAAAACCGATGTACCTATTTAACTCTAAGTCTCATTCGATTTTCTAATTTGATTGAAGCTAAGACAAATGAGTTTCAATGTTTTTTGCATACTCCCACAATTGCTGCATGTGCGATGAAAATTATTCGGTCATGCTATCTTAAAGAAAATACAATTCCAATTGTCCCTCCGTTAGGTTTCCAATATGGTACCAATCAAAGTAAAGTAGCTAGGCAGTGGCTACGATATATGGAGTTCAAACAGAACATTAAGTTAGAAACATGTGAAAATGGTAAAGAGGCACAATTCAAAAATTTCAGAGTTGATGGGTATGATAAAAATACCCGTACAGCTTACGAAATTTACGGTTGTTACTATCACGGCCACAGTTGTATAACCCAATGTAGAGACCAAGTAATAGATAATGAAGGGCGCAGCTTAAACAGCCGATATGACGCAACGTTAGCACGTGAACAATTTTTGAAAAACAGTTGCAATGTAAAAGTTGTTTCCATTTGGGAATGTGAGTGGGAGAAACAAGTGAACATGTCTCCTGAAATTCAGAGTTTCATCCGTGATCATTGTTCTAATGTGGAAAAACCATTACAGCCTCGGGACGCATTTAAAGGCGGGCGTGTGGGATTGCTTCAAAGCATTATATGAATGTACAGAGCAGAGGTATGTGAGTACGTAGATTTTACAAGCTTATATCCGTCGTAATGTCAAAACAACCACTTCCAGTTGGTCGTGTAACAATCCATAAGGGGGATAACATGCCTGATCCAAGTCAAGTCCATGGTCTTGTATACTGTAAGGTTTTACCACCTAGCAATCTTGCAATTCCTCTTTTGCCTTATAATGCACATGACAAACTGATGTTTGGTCTGTGTCGAACCTGTATGGATAATTTAAATAAAAACAAGTGCAATCATACTAACGAACAACGTGCAATCAAAGGCGTATTTGCACATCCGAGCTCCATGCCTCATTAAAGAAAGGTTATGTCATTCTACATACTTATGAAATTTGGGAAATGCAGATGAAGGAGGGACTGTTCAAATCTTATGTTGACACGTTTCTGAAAATGAAACAGCAAGCCTCTGGATTTCCAGATGACTGTCTAACCTACGAAGAAAAACAGCAGTATATTTCTGAGTATAGCAAACATGAGGGAATCGAACTACACTATGAAAACATTCAGAGAAATGAAGGTTTACGATACATTTCCAAAATATTTTTAAACTCTTTATTCGCGAATTCGGGGCAAAAAACTGACTTGCCAAAGACAAAAGTTGTCAATAATACGTTGGAATTTAATGAGATTGCCTATTCATCTCACTTGGAAATGCAAAATGTTGTCCTTGTGGGTGATAAGTTGGTTGTTTCATATCGCGATTTGGAAAACCAGAACACACCAAACAAATTCACAAATGTAGCAGTTGCTGCTTTCATTTCTTCTTGGGCCAGACTTAAATTATGTGAAACATTAGATGCCGGTGGTATTGACAGACTGCTTTACTGTGATACTGATAGTGTTATCTATATTAGACGTCGAGATGAAACTCCTTTCCTTCCTTTTGGTGATTATTTAGGACAGTTAAAAAATGAAATCAAACAAGGCTGGGAAATACGAACTTGTATTTCTCTTGGTCTCAAAAATTATGCGTACCGTGAGGTGGAGACAACTACAGGAAAAATTAATGAGGTAATTAAAATTCGTGGAATTACTCTTTCTCAACGAGCATGTAAACGAATAAACTTTGAGCATATGTATAATTTAGTTACAGAAAAATGTGACAGTCAAGTAATTTTTACTCCAACTCAAATTTACGAAAACCTGATTTTCGTATCGTATGTAAACCGCAAACTAAACGACATGCTGTTGTGCAACAGACGAAGCGTCGTCGATTAAATCCGTCTAGCACTGTAGACTGCGGGACGTTACCTTATGGCTTTCGTTAAAGAGAAAACTTGGAATCTGTTCTAAATTTCCAACAGTAAGTTGTATAATACTATGTTACAATGACACGTAAAACTTGGAATCTGTCCTAACTTTCCAACAGTAAGTTGTATAATACTATGTTACAATGACACGTATCCTGTAAGTTAGATGACCACATGGTCTACAAAAAAGTGTAAATCAAAATATTCTTTCTTTGAGTTAATGATTATCATCTACGTCTGCAATCATCAAAACAAAAACTTCATCAACACTTTTTATTTGTGGACGTCACCAATCAAATTTGAACGGTTTTATACTTTCTTAGTAGATATGATTCCTGCAAGTCCTAACATTAGAACAATGTTCATCACAAAACTAATTTATTGTAACAACAAAAATTATTTCCTATGACTTGATATAGTTATCTTCAATGTTTTTGCACAAGTAAAACTTTTGTCTTGTACCACGAATAAAATTCCTTTGTACTCCTTCATTGTTTTCCACCAAAACATTAATAAGAAAGTTCTACAGTTCCATTAAAACTTTCAGCCTAAAAGTTAGACAAGCACATTATACAAAAAATATTTTATACAAGTTGACATTTATGTATCAGCAGACTTCTATATTTTATATGACTTCACTTTTATTTTTTGTTGCAATGTGCCAAACAAATAAACTAATTTTGTACTCCTTCATTGTTTTCCACAAAAAACAACAAAGTTATTTACAATTATGTTATCTAAAAGCAATGACTTGTATCCTAAAAGTTAGACGACACCGAAAAAATATACAAGTTGACTTTTATGTAGCAACAGACAGTAATATTTTACATGACTTCACTTTTATTTTTTGTTGCAATGTAGTAGACAAACATTTTGTACGATCTTGCAAGGAAACAAAAATTGTTTCATTATTTTATTATATGGCTTGACTTGTTCAATAATTTGTTTTAGTTGTATGTAATTACAATAGTTTCTATGACGTCACTTTCTTGTATCAGTTGTGTTTAGTACTAAAAACAATATTTTTCAATCCCCTATGTATAATAACAATATTTTCGTGTATCCGTTAGAATGTTCTACTCTGTATATAATCTTGATTATGCACAATAAATAATTTCTTGTTCAATCAAACTGATGCTTTTTTATTTCCATTCCTCACAAACAACATCCAAATGAACCGTGTAAGAAATCTTTTGTCCAAAGAATGACATACAGTTTGTCTACGTATTCTGTACTTGTAATCATTTCTTTATATGATTTCACAAATTTCTGAAGTATATGTTCGTTGTCTGGGTGTGTCTATAAATTTCTCGTAGATTTCATTGAATATAGGCACATATGCTAAGTTTTCCACTACGGCCTGTTCCAAGGATTCCACCGACATGTGAATGCAGTCGTGAGTTCCAGAGTCAATGTGATTGTGGTCAAAGCAAGCAAGACAAATTATCCGAACATTTGCTTTCCATTTTTGAATACTATACATTATGCAAGCAGGTTTGACTTCAAGAGTCGAGCATTCACACAGGATGGCCATTGGAAAACTACATCCAAAAATTCTCGTTCAACGTCTTTATGTACTTTATTGACCAATCACAATAAAGAATACAACTTGTTCCTATCAGTCTCATGACAAGTGTCTCGTAAAATAAATACCGCAAGAGTTGCATCAACATTCACTTCATGTAGTACTTGACGTCATTACTTGCATTTCATAAGTACAATAACACATACAACTTGACAAATACAATATTTATTCACTTAATCCCAATACTTGGGAACAAATGACGTTATTCCTGATTATCATTAACCTATATTACAAGCAAAGATGTTGCTGCATGTGATTTCTGTGGAACAGTCTTTATCATATCTATAAAATATAATGTTCTTACGTTTAATATTTCAAAAAAACTCTATGCTTCAATTACTATTGTAAGAATAATATTCAGTACTGCTGTGCCATAGGTGACTAAAAGATACCTTACAACGCTGTTGTAGCCTAGTGACACATCCAGTCTTACGCAATGTACAAGTATTTTAATTTCATATCATTACTCAACGTGTTCCAAAAATATCAAACAGTCTGCTAAAGTACAAGATTAACTCTAGTGACCAAGATCTGTCTCTAATGATCCTTCAACTGGACTTCATTTTTCAAAACGTAACATGTTTCATTAACACAAATCGTATATTTCAAGTGAATTTGTACTTGCAGGATTAAAATGTCTACTTTCCATTTGCAGTTAGCTAATGGCAAAGTCACAACTGCTTCGGATTCTAATCTTAAACTATAGGGCAGTTCATATCATTCTCGTTCGTGTTCCGGACTCAGATCTTTTGCTACTCTACAATCTAAAATACCTCCATATGTCACTTTAAACCTAATTCTGATGTCCCATTCTCTCTAATCTTATTCCCTTCTGTTGTATACATATCACGAAGGAGGGGGTTAAACCGTTTGCACAGGATCTGTCTCTCTCATCATACTATTTTCTGCCTATACGCAAACTTACTTGATCACATATCTATGTCCAGTACTCCTCTCTTCATTCGGGTATATACGTTATTTATCCATATGGCGAAGGTTAAGCTACGTGTCAAGGATCTGTTTGGGACTCAGATCTTTTGCTACTTTACAGTCTAAAATACCTCCATATGTTACTTTATACCTAATTCTGTTGTCCCATTCTCTCTCATCTTATTCCCTTGTGTTGTATACATATCACGAAATAGGGGGTTAAACCATCTGCAAAGGATCTGCCTCTCTCATCATACTATTGTTCTGCCTATACGCAAACTTACTTGATCACATACCTATGTCCAGTGCTCTTTTCTTAATTCGGTTATATAGGTTATTTATCCATATGGCGAAGGCTAAGCTACGTGTCAAGGACCTGTCTCTTTCTGATTAAGTCGATCAAGTACATTTGTTAGCATTTCATTTCGTATTTATCCAAGGAAACAAATATGTGATTTTCCTTTAAATATTTTTTTTTTCAAAAACTTCTTTCGAAGTCCCTCCCTTCTAGTTTGTCGGGTCATGCATCTTCATTTGTATGCAGACGGTATCCAAATTTTCTTCTGCATTATTACTTCGTTTATAAGCAATTTCCAAACGCCCAGTGCTTCTCCAACACCACAAAAAAGGTTCCATTCTTGTATGTGTATGTGTGCATGTCAAAATATATACATAATTATATATATACATACATACATACTCTGTCATAGTTCTCATTACCAACGCTGTCAGGGGTCTCATTAATGAGGTGTCTGCTGAATTAAAATCCCCTCAACAGCAAGATACTTCTACTCCTGTGCTTCCGTCTGGTGAGAAGAAAGAAAACTACAAAACAAAGGAAGAATAGAAAGAAACATTAAAATGGAAAAGATTAGCAAAGTAATTATATATTAAACTGTCGTTTCTTGTTAGCGTGTTCTCTTCTTTTCTTTTTCTTTCTGTCTGTTTTTGTTTGTCTGTCTGTGTGCGTGCGTGTGTGTAAAATTACCAAAGAGTCTGGGCAAGAGATCAAAAGAAAAGAGGTATTTTGCTTGTTCTGTGGCATGAGCATGTTTTAACAGTTTAGAAGAAATGTTTGACTGACTGGTGGGAATAGTTTGGTGCAGTAAGGAGTACATCGGTTCGATATCCTCCTTTATCACTGAAAATGAGTATTTTCACAAAATATAAGCAAACATAACTTAAATTTCCCGTATATACATATTATATTATATAATTTGATTTACAAAGAATATTCCTGGTCTAATTTAACGTAATGGTATGCTATTTAACAATAAATATGGTAATAAATTACTCTCATTAGTGTACAAAGCTGTTCACTGACAAATCTTACATTAATGAACTAACATCTGTATAGTAATTTAATAACTGGATTGTAACTTCTTATCAGCTATTAGTGCTGTGTTATTCATCGAACACAGGCAATAGGGCTGAAGGAACAGTAATTAAAAGTATTTAGTTAAGACTTACAGTAAGATATAGTGCTTTCTGGGGGACTATTCATTACATATAGGATGTAATTATGTCATTTTTATAGCAAAAAATATGTGGTTAGTTTAAAAGCACTAAATAATTGTCCATTATACCCCCTAGCATATAGCAAAACAAGGGATGTGTACTGTATATAGCTTACATTCAAAAGGTTAATCATCCATTTGAAGGAGTATCCTGAAAGGTAGGCAATTTGCAAGGTTTTACCGGCTTTTTGGTCTCTTATTCTACTGAAGCTAAATAGAAAGTGAGATTTTACTCCGTAAAATGTACCCATTTCCACGCCACCTTGCGGTAAGGTACCAAGCGCGCTTTTTTTAAAGTGGTCTCCCCAGTAGGCCTACTCCACTTACAAACATTTAGTCAGAAGACAATGGCTCTATTCCATCCATATCACTATCCATATCACTTCCGCTGCTCGAATCATGATCCACTGTTGAACCACATGCTTCCAGACGAATTATTAGTTCGTCGACCTACGTGTCCAGACACCCCTTTCTTCGTGTAGCGTCGTCGATCTCCTTCTCGACATGCAACACAGCATTCTCCCAGCGTTCAGGAGTCACTTGGTCAATTCCCTCAATTAAAAGTTTCTCCACTTGTGTCAAATTGAAGGGCGGTTTATTTTTCTTTGCAACATATCCTTTCACTTGTGCCCATATTAATTCTATAGGGTTGAAATGGCAATGATATGGTGGGAGTCGAATTACTTCATGGCCATGCTTCTTGGCGACTTCATCTATGTGATATATTGGGGTTTGTGGTTTAACCCTATCAATGAGACCAAGAAGAGTCCCCCGAGTCATGGTGTGGTCAGCACTAACGTTATGACGTATGAGCCAATCTAACATTGCGTCCTTCCTGCTTGCTGTAGTTGGTGCCTTATCTAACTGAACGCTATGATAAGGCGCATTGTCCATAACAATGACACTATTTGGGCTGATGTTAGGCAGAAGCTGTTCCTCAAACCATTTGAGAAACCTTTTGTGGTCCATTTCTTCATGATAATCCCACGTCTTCCTTGCTCTGAATGTTAGTAAGGCATTTGGCACAAAACCGGCAGCTGTACCTGCATGGACCACGATTAATCTTCCTCCACGTCCGGATGGTGTAGGCATAGTTCCCTGCATGCTGTCATCTGTCCAACCCTTAGAAACTGTGTGCCCAGCATTAAGCCACGTTTCGTCGAACCATATGATGTTCTTCAGGTCTTTTTTGTTGATGGCTCGAAGAAAATGAGCTCGCAAGGAAACAACATCTCCTCTTTCCAGTAGTAACTTTCTGCCAGTCACCTTCTTGTAATGGAAACCAAGATTGTGAACTACTTTAAGTAAGGACGAATAGCTGCCTGAAAATAGGCCACTCTCTTCCAGACTTTCCAGCAATTTGGTTATTGTGCTCTCTTCTGCTGTAATAGCTATAAATATGAAGGCGGATGGCATCTTCATTGAAATTATCCAACTTCGTAACCGTAGCTTCCCTCGGTCTCTTCTTTCCTGGAGTCGACAATCTTCCAGAAACACTCACAGCCTCTTTTCCCTCTTTCTTCACACTTGATACAGTATTCTTACTCACACCAACAGCTGCAGCTGTTCGTTCTCTTACTTTCTAGAACGGAATCAAAGGAGCATTTGTTTCCAAAATACTCTTCGATTCCTCTTCAAAGAATGTATTAGCCGCCCATCATTTCCCTTGCTTGGCTGTGGAGAGTTACCCCACGGCCGGAAAGGTTCCTTTCGAAGACGGGACGACATCTTGGCCTTCCTCTTTTCGAGCTCATTGTATTCAAGACACTGCCACTGTCAGTAAACAAATGACAGAGAATTTAGGAAGAGAAGAAAGGTTGGAGTGGGACCACAAATAGATAAGACCCTCAGGGAAGCGGTGATAATGGGCGACGTCACCATCAGAGATAGGACGCTGCGTAGAACAGAGATGTGTTTCATATATTCGGTCGAGATGAGGACTGGAAATTATTTGTTACTCGGAAAATATGATTAATTCTTTTAAAATTGATGCATTCTGTAGAACCTTAATAATTATTTTGTTACAAAACTAAATCAATGATTAATTTCAATATTTAAGATGATCAACGTAATTTTGAAAGCTAACAAACATCGTATTGAAAAATCAGTGATGAACCAATGTGCTCTACAAATTTGGTTTTACATAATATTGTAACCGATGCGAAACACTTTCAAAAAGAAGGAGGAGGGGACACGAGTCACGGTATATGTCTGTTATTATTATTTTTATAAATTCTCTATCCTTAAAAAAATGAATATTTACCAGCATCTAAGGGCTTTTAAACAAGTTATATGCCTGAGGGATGACATCTCTCAGCAATCACGTTTGTAGGAAAGGAATGGGGAAGATAGTAACCAGAACCTGTACCGAAAACAGCATCCCTGCTAAGACTTGAAAAAGCTGTCAGAAAGGTCGGGAGTACACACACACACACGCATATATATATAACAAATCACAGATATATTCAATCCACTAGTGGATAAGGTCTCTCCCCGAAGGTCTACTCCTACGCTCTCATTCCGAACAATAAGATAATAGTTGTATTATACACAGGGATTCTGCCAGGATTTTTAGTTTGGATGGTGTAAAGCTACAATTGGCGTAGCCAGAGTTGTGAAGGTTTCTATAGGTTTTTAGATATAAACATTTTAAAATTGGGGAAGAGTGCTCAAGAATTTGGAGGGATTACTGGCAGAATCCCTGAACAAGGAATATTCTAGGGACACTCCCCCCCCCCCCCAAACGGGGAATATACCTGTTTTGTATGGTCGCACTTCCCCAATTCCTTTACGAAGTAATTTGACCTCGGAGGCTAGCAATTTTCTTTGAATATGTCATAGGCAACCCCATGATACTTGTCATGTTAAAAGAAGAAAAGGAACCAATGTCCTCCCAGGGAAAATCATTAACCTATTTGCTTATTTTCAGTTTGAAAGGAATTGAACTCTATAGGTTTATATCACATTTACATAGATACATTCCATTTGACCTGAATTGAGGCGTATGCGCGAGCAAAAGTCTATTTTCTATCTTTTAACATAGCAAATAGACATTTGTTCGTGCATGCGCCTCAGTTAATGAAGATGGGATTTAAATTAATCTTCTGTTATAAAATTTTAAACCAGTTTCTTTACTTCTTCTGTTTACTTTGGAGCATAGATAAATCACAGCAGAGTGAACAATATATGCTATTTACTTTTCGAATGCGCTTTTAAAATATTCAAAAGCCTAATTATTTCTTATGTCTAACACATAACACAGTCACGCACCATTTGTCAATCGCAACGCAAGCGGAGAAAAAAAAGCTTTCCTTGATGGTGTTTTGGAGCGAAGACAACAACGTGTGACCACATCGCAGTCGAATGAGGAAATAATATGTGGCAACAGTATGTATGACGTGTGGCTAACCATCCAATGCAGCGACTTTTCCTTCTTGTTCGTAGGCGGGCAAAGCAGAAGATAGAGGTCCAAACTCTCCCTATTACTAATATAGTTGGGGTGTCAAGGCACCTATGTGGTGCCCACGCTGCGCATGCCTATGGACCGAATAGTGACCAACATACCGATATCAAATTTGTTATTAGTAGCTTCATTTTAAATTTTATTTAAGGCCTTTAGGCATCTAAGGCTCAGGCCGCGATAGGGGAGGGAAAAGGATTCGGGAAGGTGTTGGCCAGGGCCTATTTTGAAGGTGCCATCCCGGCATTTGCCTGGTGTGACTGAGGCAAAAACTTGAAAAACGTCAGTCAGGATGGTCGGCCGCTGAGATCGAACCCACGACCGCCCAAATGCTACGCCAACGCTCTACCACTGAGCTACCGGGGCTCTGTTTATTAGTAGCTTAGATAACGATGTTGCACGAACTTAATATTAGTAACATTTAAACATATTACAATCAAATTAACAAATTTTGTTTAAGGACCGAAACAAACCTTAGCGGAGTTCAGGAATAATTAAAATCTAGCCTCGAGCGTACACAAATAAATTCACGAAGGTACATACACAATAATCTCGAAAGTATTTTCGAAATACATTTTGACAATAAGTTTAATCTGAAGAGCGTCATGTTCTTGTTTTCTTGTCATGACAAGTTACGTTAACTACATAATATATTTTGTTTTAAAATAATAATTCACCACTAGCTTCTTACGCATTTAATTTGCTATTGGCTACGCATATTTTAGCTATTAATACTCTTCTAAATATATTTAGTGTGCTGATTCATGCTTATTGGTTATCCTTCTTGCTTTTGTAAAACTAAGTAAAAATGCCTTTTTGTAAATTGATGAGTTTATAATTGCACCGTTCCGCCTAAAATATTTTCCCATCTTCAGCACTGCTTTCAAGTGTGTAGGCCTATACTACGAAAATGATCTTCATATCCGTACAATCAAGCATATAGGAGATGAAAATATGACTACGATCACATCTCTCAGTCTACTAGACGTTAGTCTGTTTGTCAACTAATATTTTTCTATGCTCTTTTCTTCTCATGGAAAATTTTCAACTTGGAGACCTACAAGATTTTCCGTACCACCAGCTATTCATTTCAGTTCTTTATTACTACACTCGATATAAATATAAACATCAGTTGTGTTTAGCATTATGCGCTAATCATTAGCTTTATTCGTTGCTTAAAAATGTTGGGAGACTTGCATAAGCAAAATAATGGTTTTATAGGCAGAACCAAAGCGCCCCGTATAATATCAAAACGAAGTGTCCGCACACAAAAATTATATATTTAATATTTCAAAACTTTCAGAACAAAAAGTATTTTTAAAAGTTAATTAAAATTATCTTAGCAGCCTTAGATGTGTAGTTTGAATTGAATTTTAATCTGAAATCTTTAGGCAACTGGAAGGACAATTATGAGAGAATTGGTGGAACTAAGAAATTGGACGAAAATTGGAGAACCCGAGAAAACCCACACACGTGGTGTTTGTCCACCGTAAAGCCCACATAGCACGAGCAAAGACAGAAATGAGTACCGCGCTCTACCAAAGCTACCGCGGCCCTATGTATAGTTTGATTCTGTGTCCGATTTGTACAATTTCCAGAGAGGAAGGTTATTTTTTTCTCAGTACGTAGAAAACTATATTTTATATCCGTTCACATCCCAAGGTTGGGTATATTTCGGAAAACAGAGCCAGGGAAGATTTTCGCAGAGAGGGGGAAATACCAGCCACCCCCCGCTTCAAATTGAACACTGGTTTGAACTGTTACCATTGAGATGTTAGCTTTTGCTCCTGATGCATAGAAAGAGCACTCCTGATGCTGTTAGATTTAGCAACAATCTCGCTTTTTCCGAATACAGACACCTCGAAATGTACTGAGTGAGATCGTGCGAGGCTGCAGGCGGATTCTTTAAAAAGTAAAGAAAGGTAACTAAAACGTAAATGACCTGCCAGTTTCAGAGTCACCAGGCTGTAAACGACCACACCAGTCAAGGTCGCTGAACTGAAATCTGAAATCAGTTTCTCTATACCTGCTTTAATTGAAGTTATAGCGTCAATTCTTACAATGGAGAATGCTAAACAAATGAAAAAGCATTGTCAGTTTTAGAGACCAGGGGTGCGTACCCCCACCCCTTCGGTCCATGAGGAATCTAACGGTGTATGGTTCATCTCTGTTTGACTTGTAGTTACTGTGAGATCTAAGGGGATAAAGGCAAATAGCTGTACAGCTTCTTCGTACTATTATGGGAGCGGTAAAACAATCCTTTCAGTGAAACAAAGAGCTGTTGTTATACGTAGCAGCTGGCTTTCATAGCTTCAGAGCAAAAGAGCCATTCTCATGTGAATGTCCTTCACGAAGTTCTTTTATTTAAGAGATGCTGGATTAATAGAATGTCTTACGTAATATTTCTAATAAATTTCGTTGTAATCGTAGTTCACACTGTGAGTACATTAACACTCGCTATTACTCACCTCTTATGAACTTAAGTTAAGTTACATATTCTATCCAATCGCCTTGAGCATTCTTTTTTACTTGGGTCACGGTCGGAGTTTTTTGAACAGAGAGAGTGTTGCTGCGTTCGTATCAGCAAATTATATTGTATCATGTCAACTCATTAATATTATTCCCTGTGCTTGTCCGTTGTCTAGGCTGCACGCCTCCTCCTTAAGGTCAATCCATTGACGGTTCATATAGTCCCTGTACCATAGCAAGGCCGAAAGCAGTCAATGCGGCTGCCAAATCAAGCTCACATGTAGAACGTGCGATGGTATTCTGTGACACACGTGAAAGATCAATCCTTCCGAATTTGAGTTCTTGTTTTTCGGTTCCTGTGCATAGATTTATAAAAGGATATTTACATGGTGCTTAATCGAGTGGGATTAAAATTTACCTTACCAGGAGGTATTGTATATTATTACCTTGCGTTCTCATTGTGAAACTATTGTTACGATGAGTCGTGGAATGAATCTTAGTGAAATAATGAAATCTTTGGACTTGGCAGAAAAACTTGCCCAAGCTAATATAGACTCAGTGACACGAAGTCCAACCAGAAGACATCGGAAACTTCGCACAGCAGACACCGATGGGGAACACAGTGATAGCTACGAACCTCCGAAACAGCTGCTGCTGTATCTTGTCAGGTAGTGTGCATGCTTTGCTTTCATTTTCATCATGATTTTCAACTTCCAAGTTCCAATGCTGCCGAAATTAACCTCCAGTGCTGACTCTCAGACTTTTCTTTCACGTGTCTGGCTTCTCTTTTTTAAATACATCTTACTTTCACAGACAAATTTCGCTGAATATGTCTAACTTTAGAAGAGAATAATTTCTTTACCTTTATCATGTAGAACGACGATAGTTCTTCGAGTGACGCTGACAAATGAGTCTGTCAGCGGCATTCCAATGCATACAGCTAGTTTCGGATTTAGCGAACTATAAGCCCGACTTTGATACTTGAACTTGCATTTGATAGTTATTTGCCATACTAGAGACAGAAAAAAAAAATGGGTCGGTAGAACCTCCCTGGGACCCCCTAGGGCGATGCGGAAAAAAATTCAAAATTTCATATTTTTTATGATAACACTAATTCCGGACCATATAGGCGGCCGATACTTGCGGAATGTTAATCTACGCTTCAATACCTTTCAAACGGTGTATCACACGTAAAAGTCGGAGATGGTGATCAAAAGTCACGACATTTTTAGCCGAATCACAGAATTTTCACAAATGATCGAAACGTTTGTCTGTCATTCTGTCTGTCTATTTGTTTTAGCCCCAAATCGTTGGTACCTGGGTTTTTGGGGTCAATTGCGGGTTCCAATTGGGATTAAAAAATGCTTCGGAGCCTACCATGGGCCAAAATCGACCTTTTGTATGAAGACTACACTTTTTTTTCAATAGGCAGCCTTACAAAATAAATGATATCAGTATAAAAAACCTTCGGGGTAAAGGGAAGAGTGACGCAAGAATTCTACTAACAAAGGAGGTGTTATCCATTTTGCGAGTGATTTTCTTTGTGTCACTATAGCGGAAGGGAGAATACTAAATCTCTTAATTTTATTACAAAGGAAACACTTCCACCATAGTGATACATAGAAAATCACTCGCAAAATGGATATATAACTTCTTTTGTGAATAGAATTCTTGCGTCACTCTTCCCTTTACCACGAAGGGGTTTTTATACTGATGTAAAGCATACAAAAAAGTGAAAATACATTTCTAAAATAAAACAATTTACTTACACCATGAAGGCCTATTTAATTGGAAACATGAAAAGGAATGTGGATTCCATTAAACAAATTGTACAAAAACCTCATTTCAAGAATTTTACATGGAATCGATTGAAATTGAAATTTTCATTATTGAAACTGGCGAGGTTAAGCCTAAGATGTTCTGCCACTTAACCCTTATCAAAATTAAAACAAGATTGCAATGATTACAATACAATAAAAGACAAAATAAGAAAAAAAATATTAATGGACAGTAGTTACTAGTAATGGCAATTGATAATATGGCAATATTAAAATGACATGAAATGTACAATATTAATAATATACTAGGAAAACCAATACAATAAAAGAAAAATATGAATAATGTACATCTATGTACTAAATTTACAAACACACATGTGTGTGTGTGTGTGTGTGTGTGTGTGTTTGAGAGAGAGAGAGAGAGTACTTATTTTAGGTGTAATTTTATTATTATTATTATTATTATTATTATTATTATTATTATTATTATTATTATTATTTCGGTATTTTCTTCTTGTATGGAATATTGTAGCATGGTCCACTGCTTACATATTCACGAGAAATATCAGCTATTCCAAATACAGTATAACCCCGGAAATCCGAACTAATTGGAGCTGAACTCTGTTCGGATTCCGGAAAATTCGGATTATCCATATTATCCAAAAATAATGTTTAAAATACGCAGTAAATGATCAGAATCAGATAATTCTTTAGCGCAACGTAATAGGATAAATAAGCAATGATGTCGAGACAGCCTCTACTGTGAGGCAAAAGTTTAGACAGAGATGCGAGGTTACCGATCTTGAATCTGAATCAAGTACACACAAACTTTTCACATGAAGTCACCATAGTCGCGCCACCACGTCGTCTCATAGTTTCAAATGGAGCATTTCACACGTGGTGGCGGTCGCACCTTTGGTGGCGCGTCCAGAATTCTGGTGGCAGGATCCCGCAACTTTCCAAGCCACCAAGTTGGCAGCGCCACCACGTCGTTCCATTGTCTCAAATGAAGGCTTTCACACGAGAGCGATTTTCCAAGCCACTAGAGGCATATTTATTTGACAATTTTGCATTTTAAACATGAATATCGAAGTAGAAAACGCACACTTCGACACAGAAAACATCATAACCGGAATTCAGTCAAGGATTGCAATATGGGAAACTACTACTGAAGAATATTCAAACATAAAATTGAAGCAGAGATAATGGGAGGAGCTTGTAAACATTTTTATAAATAAAGAAGATGCCTCGCCTGCAGAGAGAAATGAATTTGTTATGTTTTACGTTTGTAGATATAGTAACCACTAAATTGATAGAATTCATTCATGGCTTTTAGGCATCTCAGGCTCGGATCAGGATAGGGTAGCAGAGGATGTTGTGAGGTAGTCGTCCAGGATCTTAGCTGGTAGATATAATCTCGGTATTTGTCTGCTGGTACTGAGGAAAAATCTTGGAAAAACCTTTGTTGAAGTTGAATTTCTTTATGGCCTTCAGGCATCTAAGACTCTGGCCGGGATAAGGGAGGAGAAAAGAGCGGGAGGTGTCAGCCAAAGCCTAAGTTGAAAGTACCATCCTAGGAGTTGCCTGGTGTGAAAAAGGAAGACTTGGAAAACTGCAGTCAAGGTGGTCTGCCACTGCAAATTAACCCAATATCTCCCGAGTGCTAATGGAGCTAACTAACTAACTCTATGGCTTATGGAACTCGCAAGTTCATCGCCGCAGTAACAAACGTTCGCCATTGGATTCTATCCTGGGCAGTATCAAGCCAGTTTTCATCACGAACACCTACTTCTCGAAGATCTCTTCTAATATTGTCCTCCCAACGACGTCTCGGTCTTCCCAATGGCCTCTTTCCATCGGGCCTTCCAACCAGGATAGAATATAATCTGCGTTTTCCCCCCATCCGAGCTACATGCCCTGCCCACCTTAGTCGTCTCGATTTCATTATTTTTACAACATCTGGTGAATCGTACAGTTCGTGGAGTTCTTCATTATGCAGTCTCCTCCACTCTCCAGTCATCTCGTCCCGTTTCGGCCCATATATCTTTCTCAAAACCTTATTTTCAAATACACGCAATTTATGTTCATCTGCTAGGGTCGTACTCCAACTTTCGCAACCGTAAAGTAGTACCGGCAGAATAACCGTTCTGTATATTTTCAATTTCAATTTCCTTGATATTAATCGCGATGTTAGAAGTTTTTGGACTGAGTAGAAACATGCGTTCCCCGATACTAAGC
>JAGDQP010007139.1:30459-48922 GCA_022664845.1 Lepisma saccharinum
TTTCTGTTGTTTCTTCTTACCTACGCGTTCCTTCGCTGCGCTCTTAATTGTTTCACGAATTGCCTCCCACATCTTACTTACATCAATTTCATTATTAATATCATCATTATTATTACTCGAGTCGGCTAGGATTTCGAACCTATTTGAGAGTTCGAGTTGGTAATCTGCTCTTATGCTCGCATTATTTAATAGTTTCACTTCGAATTTCAGTTGTTTTGATCCCTTGCTTTCTCTGTTCGCGATGCATAACTTTTCCCTTACTTTTGTGATCACTAATTGATGGTCGGTGTCACCTTCCGCTCCTCTGTACGACCTAACGTCCATTATGTTGGTGTGTCTTCGTCTGTCTACTAATACGTGATCGATCTGGTTGAGAGTTTTGCCGTCCGGAGATACCCATGTGTATTTGTGTATGTCTTTGTGTTCAAAGTACGTGCTCTTTACCAGTAAGTTTTTCGAAATCGCGAAAGTTATCAGTCTTTCTCCATTGTTGTTGGTCTTTTCGTGAAGACTGTATTTGCCTATAGTAGGTCTATATTTTTCTTCCCTCCCTACCTTTGCATTGAAATCACCCAACACAATTTTCGAATTATACTTCGGTAATCGGTCAAACAACCTTTCTAGCTCATCGTAGAATATATCTTTGTCGTTATCAGTAACCACCTCGGTCGGAGCATAGACGTTTAATAAAACCGTGTTGCCCCATCGAGTACGTATCGTAACGTACGATAGTCTTTCGTTTACGAACTCTATATTCTGAACCGCCTGAAGGATACTATTCTTAATGAGGAACCCTGTTCCGAAATCGTGAGACTGTGTTCCCCCGTAGTAGAAAGTGTACTTGCCCTGTGGGATACTATCTTGACCCTCCCACCGAACTTCTTGTATCGCTAATATGTCTAGCTCGTACTTCTCGGTCTCGTGTACCGCCACCTGAAGAGCGCCCGTTTGGTATAATGTTCGTACGTTCCACGTTCCTATTCTAAGGTCTTTCTTAATCCTGTTCATAGAGCCCCCTGAAGCAGTCCCAGCCCGGAGATCCGAATGAGGGACTAGTTTACCTCCGGAATATTTTACCCCAGGAGAATCCATGAACCATCTGTTACTATTTCTTGACATGTTTTAGCGGTGTAGAGTTGTCAGCTCTACGACCTCGCAGTAAAGGTAGACATTCAAGATGTCGCCCTCTGTCCATCTCTGAGCCTTGCCGATGTCATTCATCTTCAGCCTCAGAGTGGTAATGGTGATGCTGCTTCCCCTCACCATGATATTTTTGTTCGGGGTTATCTTCCCCTAGCCTTTGTAGATCCCTCTACTAACTGCAAGGCAGCAGTACTGGTTTTGGTCCGCCCCGGAATATTTCCGGTACCCACCATATCTGGTCGGCATTCCCCTATCCGCCACCTGGGGAGGCGCCTGGTGGAAGACCAGTAACTCCAACCCGGACGTTGGAGCTACGTTGGAGCTAATGGAGCTACGTTGTAAAAGTTTTGTCAGGATGGGCGGCCGGTGGGATACATTAAACATCTCGCTACAAGGTATTGTAGTGTGAAAATAATCCATTACTTTGATTTATCTTCTATACAATCATTATGTTCGGCATTTTACTCCCTATCATCACTTTTTAACAGAGGTTATATACATTTCAACCTAATTTATTCATGTTGAAAATATGAAAACGTCAGATCAGTTTTCTGTTTGTTTTGTTTTATGAAAGTTAAAAAACTCAAATGTTCCGTGTTTTTAGTTTACAAAATTACTTGTTACTCAGCAATGGTTGGTGCTAGAGAGCTCAGAGAGAGCTCATTTCAAAACTCTTGCAATAAGCTTTTATTTTATATGATACTCAACAAGGAGGCACAACATTTTGTATTCCAAAAATTAAAAAAAAAATCAAAATCGAATGTCGATTTTTTAAAAATCTTAAATGTTGGTCATACCTCCCTACACGTACCATGAAAATTGAAACTTGGGACGATAATCCAAGTTAAATTTTCATGAAGGTATATCAACATTTAAGATTTTTTTTTTTTTAAATCGAGATGTTCGATTTTGAGAAAATCGATTTCTTAAAATTTTATGCCACCCTGTTGAGTATCATATCAAGTGAAAGCTTATTACAAGAGATTTAAAATAAGCTCTTACCGAGCTCTCTAGCACCAATCATTGCTGAGTAATTACTAATAAGTAATTTTGTAAGCTAAAAACTTTCTGAACTTTCATAACACAAAAACCAGTGCGTCAAAAAATCTGAAAAAGAAAAAAAAATATTCTCAACGGATACTAGCAATTAGTGTTGCCAAGACGAAACGAGACAGAGAAATGATTATAGAAAACGAAACGAGACAGCTCTCGTAATGCAAAGTATACACCTTTTCGAGACGAGACAGTCTCTGGACAACATATTTTCGAGACGAGACTGCCTAAATCTCGTCTCTTCGGTAACACTACTAGCAATATACCATGAATCGTAGAAATCTGAGAGGGTGAGGTACAATTTTTGTTAAAAAGTGTGTTTCACATGGAATGACTCACTCACGTTTACAGAGGATGCGTGTACTGAAACTGGGAGTGGGTCACAAATCAAGGGAGAGAGGAAGACACTAGCAAATCAAACCAGTGCAATAAGTGCGTGCGTTGTGTTTCTTCTTTCCTTTATAATTATAACTTGTATAGTAGTGCTTATACCACCCATATGTTGGCTTATAAAACAATGACATTATCTGTGACAACTTTGGTAAACTTTATTTTTATATGGGCCAGTCTAGTAACTTTGGACTTCGGCCCGTCACGATTTGCCTTTAGCTGTTAAAATCCACACCCATGTACCTCACCGTTGTACAGCCTGTGGAGCATTCGTGGATCAACGGGGCCTTCACGGTCTCTGCTGTGTCAGGAGTACTGATAGACATATACGTCATTCTAGTGTCAATGATGTCGTCCTCAGAGCTCTAGTTTCTGCTAATGTACCATCGGTACGAGAACCATCTGGCTATAGCCGCTCCGACGGTAAGAGACCTGATGGAATGACACTAGTTCCATGGAAAAGAGGAAGACCTCTATTATGGGATTTCACCTGCGCTGATACTTTTGCTATTTCAAATGTTACTCATTCTTCTTTGAAAGCGGGTGGTTCTGCTACTTGTAGAGAGGCCGATAAAAATCGGAAATACTCTAATCTACTTGCTCAGTTTATTTTTGTCGCGATCGCAATTGAATCAAGTGGTACTTGGGGCACGGCAGGCCTTAATTTTATTAAAGAGGTTGGTGGGCGAATTCAGATCGTTTCGGGTGATGCCCGCGCGACCACCTTCCTAATCCAGCGCCTCAGTATCGCAATTCAGCAAGGGAATGTATCTCCTATTCTTGGTACGTTGCCTCCTGGGAAGGCATTAGATGAGATTTTTCTCCTTTAAAGATGTTTTTTAAAGATTGTATTCAAGCTTTGTTTAAATTTGATGATTGTAACGTACATTCTATGTATTTATTATATTACTTTTTTTTTCAATGTGTTTTAAATCTATAATGTTAGTTGTACAAATGTTAAGTAGATTCCAGTATACAGTTCTGGCTTTAAATAAATGTTGTAGTACTTCTATAAATCCATAGTCCGAGTTGTGGTTCAAAAAAAAAAAAAAACTGAAACTTCTATTATTCTAAGCACCAACAGCAACAAAGATCTCACAAGAAAAGGACTTTAAGTCATGATCGCCAAATGTATACCTGCATTTATTTATCGAAATATACTAAAATTAGAAGCTGAGAAAATCCAAGCAAATCCAAACACTTGTTTAGCCTATGTATTCATGAAACCGGCTGCTGTTCATGAAAAATGTATTTGTAAGAAGCAGTGCTGGATTAAGCAATTTGGAGGGCCTGGGCTATTGACCCTGTTAGTGCCCCTTCTACCTGTCTCCTGTGCAGGGTCGTCTTAACATCATTATTGTCCCTTGGACAAAGCAATTTACTCGGGCCCCTGTCTGCACAGACACCCATGGAAACGGTAAATAAAATTAGATCATTAGCAAAATGCATATTATTGAAAGTATACTATTGAAACTTATCTTACAAGGTGTTGCTCTAAGAGGTGGTTGTAAAGCATTGTTTTAAAACTTCTTAATGAAGTTGAGTCCCTAATAGAGATTGGCATTCCGTACCACTTACGGGATACAGAAACCGTATAGAATTTCTAATAAAAGGATGAGTAATGGTGAGAAATAGAAAGTAATAGGTTCGCGCGAGACCTGAGACCTGGAAGAAAAACCCCATTTCCCTAGCTCCATTAAGATCAAAAAATAGAAATTGGAATGGGAATGCAAGTAAAATTAATAAGTGAAGCTCACTTGAATACACTAACTTGACGAAGTAAAAAGGACTAAACTAAAGCTGTCGAGGTGAACCCGTTCGGACAAATGGTCAGATCCTAAATATTTACATAGGGGTACAATAACGTTAGGATTATATGATACTATCATGAACAACGTCAGAAACTGACCTATATACTATCACAATCAGCAATTCTCTTTAACTGCTCCCATAAGAAGATGCAACTCAGTCACAACTATTCACTGAAACACTGAAGAAAGTTTAATTCAAAAGAACTATTAAATAAGCATTATCACATCTAAAGATTGCAAGAAAAATATCTTCAGATGGGAAAAATAATATACTATCTATTATCGAGATCCCGAAAATTTAGTATGATACCAGCTTTGCCTATCAATTTTTATTATAGAATAGTGACAAAGTGTAAAATAGCCTTGCTGAAATTTAATCATTACACTTTGTGCAAGTTCGATAATAATTTAAACAACAGTCAAAGGAAAATGAACTTGCTAATTGTAAAAATAAGGCATCTATTTCTTCTACCACTATCCTTAAAGAAAACTGAAACACTCCAGAATACTGATTTTTATTGATATAAAACAAAAGTTTCGTTTCGCTTGAACATAAAGGTATTATTTCGCATATCAGGAATTTTACAGCATTTTCACAACATAGTACGAGTAATATTACATTTCCATGCGTTGATCAGAATTATTTAAAGTTTCTATGGATGTTGAGCAGTGCTCGAAGTGGGAAAGAAACAGAGACAGTTTTCCTAATATTTGCCTAGACAAATCAAAAATTGATATAAAAACACGTACAGCATGTGTTTCAGTAACGGTAAGCGTTTAGCTCTCAAAAACCAGAGCCGGTATGCTATACAGGTGCATACCGCGTCACTTCGACCACTGAATTGTTGAGTACAAGATTAATTTTCAGCAATTTTGTACATAAACAAAAGTATTTTTACGTTAAACATTCGAGTCTTTAAATAACGCTTCATTCAGAACGGAAATTGCTTACAAACGGAGTATGAAATTAGGCAGGGGGCCCGAATATGGCCCACCTAAGCTTTGTTGATTTTTTTCACTAAGAACGACTATTTATTCGTACGAATGGACTGAACCATCAAATAGGGAGACTATTTGGACAAATGAAGAAAATAAATTTGCTTCCTAGAAATGACGTATAAAAATGTAATAAATCGAAAACTAAAATGTTGCCAGTGGGCCATATTGGGAACATGGTTTTCCCAATATGGCCCCTACAGAAAACAAGAGCGTATGGCAAAAGTGATGTGTAATCTTTCTGTATTACTCATACATGCTACATACTGAGAGATATACATTACAAGCATACATAATGTATATGACATTACAAAACCAAGAATATTGTATTAATACAAAATGCCAAAATTGGTGAAAAACAAGTGAATATTCAAAAAGAGAAAATATGAGTAAATAAGAAGATGTGTAACACAAACGAGGAAGTTTAGAACGTCACGTCTCACATGAGGGACAACAAAATGTTCTGTGATCTTTAACGGTGATTCCAGCACACTCTTCATGCACATTTTTGCGCCACGACACGCAAAGATGCATGTCTGCAACCTTGTCTACCTGACAAAGGTAACAAAACCAAGAGTCACAAGAGTTCAAGCAACTCAGTGTCGATTCTTCAGGACTATTAGAAGCAATTTCTAAAATTCTGCTCATTTTAAACGTGATGACACTTGCTTTGTTTTGGTTTTAATCTTCTTATTCTTTGTATTGGAATTGGCAACTTCCTTATTAGCTGGTATTATCGTCGTTTTAATTACTACCCATTATGATGATGGGTGTTCTGTACAAACATTTCAAATACCCAATTTTCATTTTAAACAGTTATGACTGCATTTTGCCCAGTATGGCTCATCTTGCCTGTGTGCCACAGTGGGCCATATTGCCCACTATTGACCTCTTTACTTTTTCTGGGGCCTGCTAGTTACACAATGTAATTCATTGCGTCACACACATTTTATATTCAGCTCACATACCTACAGTATCTACGCATTATACTGATTAGGTTTTCAACAATAGATACTGAAACGAAACATTACTTATCTTGCTAAAATAACAGCAACATATTTTCTTGCTCAATATGCCACTTCAACTGGAGATGCTGCCGCTCACGCTACTAGCAAACAAATGAGTCTCGCAACAATGCTTCCTCTTGTCATAAGGGTATAATTTACAGTGACATCTAGTAGCACCAACGAAAAGCTGCAGAGATCTGGGGTGGGGGTACTTGGTTTTGGTACCGTATTGTGGACCCGGGCCATAATCGGTACACTTACCTTATATATGGTTTGAATAGTTTAAAAAACTTAATTTCGCTTAGTTAAAAGAATAGAGACAGATGCTATTATAACACAAGGCTGGAGGATGAACCGTAATACAAATGAATTTAATTAATCACAAAAATCCAAACGCTAGTGACAGATAGGAAATATTTTCACTGAAATTTTCCAAATAAAGTCACAAGGTTTTTCACCAGGGCCCTGCGTAATCAGTGACATCCATCATTGACATTTGACCCCACAGAAACCATATATTTGAATCGAAATAATATATAAACTCTGTGGTTTAATATCGTAAAGCATGAACAAGCAAATATTTAAACGCTACACAACAAATTTTCAGGATAGTGGACAGAATGAAATGTTACTTATAACTAGGTTAAGTTACATCAGTTAAAATTTTCAAAATAAACATTTTTGAACTGGCCCTGTTACTGTATAATAACATTATGAGCGGTGGTGATAACGATGACCAAGATAGAGTCGAAAACATACGGTGAGAATTGAATAAACGGCCTAAAACGCTCGTAACCTTGGATGACATAAAGTAAAGTTTATCCATCTGACTGATAGAACGGAAATGTTAATCTTAAAAATCGAAATAACGTATTTCTAATTGTTAACAATGCATAATGAAATAGAAGTAGAAGGAGTGAATCATGCAAAAACGAAATAAATAAAAAAAAAGGCATATTTGGTAATTTGTCAGATCAGAACAAGTGGCATGCACTGCTCAAAGGACAAAGAATTCCCACGCCCATACAAGGTTAGATTAGTGTGTCATACTAAAGTGCTTGCAAACTGACAAGGAAAAAATTAAAAATTATTTAACACTTCTTAGATCGTAAGATTTGAATGATCGAAGTTTATGTTCCCAGAAAATACGAATCACACTAATGTACACCTAGAAACAAGATAAAAAGAAAAACGCGTGGAGAAAATTTAAACCTCCATTTGCGAAAAAGGAAAACAACACGTAACTTCTTAACATCTTAATTAAGACACTTCTAGAAAAATGCACACAATTTTAACGACGACGACCATTTACCGTCTTGTTCGGCATTTGGTTTGCTGGTATTAGAACAAGTCCTTTCTTTTCTCTCTCTCTCTCTCTCTCTCTCTCTCTCTCTTTTTTCAATCTTTCATGATTTTTTGTCTAATTTGACTGAACTATCAGAGCCTGGATCCTTTACTGTTTTCTGAGGAGATTATACGTTATAAATTAGCGTTAAAAAAGGTCTTTGATCAATTTTCAATCAAAAGTAGTTTTGGTTTCTAAATAATTTCATTTTTGCTGCAAATTTATAATCCCTAAAATTCTTTTCTGAGTAAAAAATTTCATATTCATGTCAAGTCGGAAAAATCTTTTCATTTGATACCCCATATAACCTGCTTTATAAACCTGCATTTTTCAGTCGCCCTTTTTCGGGCCTTCAGGCCCCCAATTTTTTGGATGGGAGTGGTTAACATAATTATCGTTTCTTTGGGCCAAGGCAAGTGGTGAGTTGTAAACATTTCTATCACAGGAAAAGAAAACGCCGTTTACCAAATTTCGACCAAAAAGGCCGCGGTTTTTGTGTGAAATCCGTTCTATTTTTTCAGAGTATCACTATAAATTTTATTTAGACTGTAAGGAATAAAAATAAATTGGTCCCCAAGGAAAAGAGGGTACACGTGGAGCCTACTGGCTTCTGGATATAATGGTCTAATGATACCGTCTTAAATTGGGGAACTATTCGAGAAACATTATATTGACATTTTCGGACAGTTCTCGTTAACGGATTTTGTCGTATTTTGAGTATGTTTTATGAGAAAGGATAGTGGTTTGCTGTGTGCAAGAACTTGCTTGGTTCCAATTTCACCACATTTCCCTATTTCTACTTAACTAACAGGCGAGGTTGGAGAATAACCATAATTGAGTCGGTCTACGTGAAAAGGGTAATGCTTTAACATTGCTTATGTGCCCCTTTTATGTAGACCGCCTCAATTATGTTCTTCCGACCTAAAATAGTATTGCCAGAATGACACAACATTTATCGGAATTATTTAAGATATACAATTCTTTTAAGCGTTTGTTCCATACACATCTCGACTTTTCTGTCTATAACATTTAAAACAAACCGTAAACCATTACGGTGCGATCATTATGGGCAATACGTGTGTAAGAATCGACCAAAGAAAAGTCTACATTTTCAACAAAAATCTATCAATTAAAATCGTTACAGTCATTTTCCTCCAAAAACCATTCGTTGTGTAAAAATAAACGGTATTCAGAAATTCAAAGTCATGAAATTTGTTAATTCTATTCATTTCGTTTAGAATGTGATAAGATAAATCGTATGTGAAAGCCAAATCCACATAAAACAGAAGGCTCGTGGTGATCCAACGCAATAAGAATGTCGCCAACGACCGAAACCTCTTTCTTGCTGTTGAGAAACGCTGCTTTAAGACCATAAGTCTCTTGGCGATTACTTTCCGATAGCGAGGGAGTGGAAGGTAGTGTGGAAGGGCCTTTGTCTAGGTGTCATTTATACCAGCATTCGTCAGGTTAAAATGAGGAAAACGCTGGAAAATCCCAGTCAGTATTTGGTGATCCATAACTCCGCGCGACCGTAACCATTAAACCATAGAGACTGAGAATAAATATAGGGTCATTCAAAATGTCAATACAATTTGACGGTTCACAAACCGAGAAGAAAATTATGCATCGTGATACACAGATATGGAATGTTTGGGAGAAGCTAGATTTTAGAGTACACGATCAACGTTGCCGCCATCTTGAAATCCGCCATATTGGATGAAGGTCATTTTTTTTAAATGTGGCATGTGACATCGAACAACAAACGAATGTTCCCAGAGGAGCATTCTAGTTTTCAGATTTGATCTAGCTTTTACGGTAGCGGAGTTATCTTCACTGAAAAGTAGGTACACTTTCAGTAAAGGTAATTCAGCTACCGTGAGTGATAGGTCAAATCTGAGATCTAGACTCCTTTGCTGGGACCATTCTTGTGTTGTTTAATATGTCACGCGACCCACTTACTCCTTGACAAAATTGACCTCCATCCAATGTAACGGCTTTCAAGATGGTAGTCGCGTTGATAATGTACTCCGTGATCGTTTGTGAACTACCAGCTGTATTGAATCACCCTATATATACAATATAATATGATAAGTACGTGCAGATGGATTAACACTACGAAAAAAGAAAGTTTAGGAGATTTATCGTTCATATTTCACGTTGTTCATTTAATAATATAAGCCTATAAGAATTATTTGAATTTAATTTTAAAGGCCTTTAGGTAACTTTGTCTCAGCCGGATGGATGATGACTGGATGATTGGTGGAATGAAGAAAGTAAGAGGAAACTGGAGAACCCGATAAAACACAGACACACGGTGTTTGTCCACCACAAAACCCACATGGCATGAGTTATGATCGAACTGACGACCTCAAGCGTAAGAGGTGAGCGCTCTACCATTGAACAACCGCAGATTGTTCAGATAGGGATTATAGATGTTATATCATCATCCTCTCCTTCACACACATAAACACATAGAATAGGAGTGTATTGTTATTAACGTCCTAAACGAACTGGTGAGCTTCTAAGAACGGGACATACAGTTTTTGGTAAAGTGTGCTCCGAACCACTCCGTTTGATAAGTCCTGGCGGGAATTGAACCCGTGACCACGCGCAACATGGAATAAGAGTAATCTATATTAATTTGAAGGAAAAGTTGTATTTTTTAAATATTATTCTATTTGTAATTACTAATTACCCTCTTTTATTTCAAGCTAAAACAGAACCTCCATTGTTTGAATTATTCACAGAAGTAAATACTATTTTAAGAAACAGTGCCACATTGTTTCGCAAATAAAATAAGCGCTCATTCTATAGATGATCTCACATGCTCTCATCCTCACCGCTTGAGGGTGAGTGAGGGTGAAGTCAAAGTTTGTACGTTAGGGTGAGGGTGTGTGAGGGTGAGGACTGAGCGAAGATGTGAGGGTGAGAGCAACTTGGAATGTGAAGGTGAAGGGTGAGGGTGAAGACTGGAAAGTGAGGGCACCGTTGCAACATGTGGGTGAGGGTGAGGGCTGAGCGAAGACATGAGAGTGAGGGATGATCAAATATGTGAGGGTGAGGACAAATTTGCAACGTGGCCAATATAGGCCCGATACTGGAGCAACCATGATCGATATCCGCGATATTCGCCCAGTATTGGGTATATATTGGACAGATATTCTGTACTGTTGGGGAGGGTGATGGTGTGTGAGAGTGAGCGTGACGGCTGATCAAAGATGTCAGGGTGAAGCCAAAGTTGCAAAGTGATGGTGAGGATGAGGTCCGCTCTCATGAGAGCCACCCTCATGAGGTTGTACACCTATGCTTTAAATCAAAGGGAAATGAAAGGAAGGGGTTAAAATACAAGAACTAAAACATAAAAAATACTATTTCCGTTATTACTCAAAGCCTATGCTAGTTTCAAACGGCAATATTTTTACGACTAATTACTAGCCCGTCATTAGCTGAAAATAATCACATTTGTTTTCTAATGACGTATTTGGTCTACATGATAGTTCGTGAAAGCATCAAAGCACATTTGAGGATCTTATTTCCAAAAGGGCACATGCCGCCCAGTGACGCAAATTTTAGAGTAGATGTAAAAAAATTCTAGGAGGGTGAGCATTAGAATTGTTATATAGTGGCCAGCTCACCCTCCCAGATAAATTAATTTGTTATGTCTACCGTTAAATTTGCATTACCGGACGTGTACTCTTTTGAAAATAAGCTCCACAAATATCCTTTGAAACTTTCACGAACTATCACGTTCACGTAGACCAAATACGTCATTAATCAACAAATGAGATGGTTTGCAAACAATGACGGCTAGTAATAATTCATTACAGTTATTGCCGTTTGAAACTAGCATAGGCTTAGTGCAATAACAGAAACACTAGATTTTTTTTAATTCGTGAATTTAAAACCATTCTTTTCATTCCCTCCTTCATTTAATGCATCGGTGTTCAACCTCACGAGGGTGGCCCTCATGAGGGAGGATCTCACACCACACTCGCATGCTCTCACTCTCACCAGTTGAGGGTGAGTGAGGATGAGGGATGAGCGACGATGTGAGAGTAAGGGCGCGTGAGGGTGAGGACGAAATTAAACGTGACAGTAAATGAGGTTTGAGGAAAATGAACACCTTTGGCTCTTTCTGATGCAGATAGCACTCAAAGACAATGCACTAAAATTTATATTCGCATATAACTTGAGCAATGTGGATATAATTATATTCAGGCTTTGTATCCATACTTAATTTAATTAAAACAGGCTGACAAGGCTATTACAGTTAACTTTATTGTAAAGCACACAACAAGCGTTACAAAACTTAAAACGTTATTTTTATATGGGCCTGTGTAGTAACATTTGGGCTTCGACCTGTCACGATTCACCTTTAGCTGTTAAAATCCACACTCATGCCCCTGACCGAACTGGAACCCGGGATCTTCGAGCCCATGACCTACCGCCGCAGACCGCTCGACCACCCGGCCGGCAGCAATCATTACGATTTCAATGTTCTAACAAAATCTTCCTCAGACGAAACTCTAAACAACACTAACAGTTCATAAAAAAGACCAGAAGGCAAAGAGATTCAAAGGTCAAGTTGATTACAGTGACGTACCAAGCAGTTCTCTTCAATTGGGTCTTGGTTGCTGGAAGAAATCTTGAACCCTTCCCACTTGGTAACTTAAAACGTCACTCAAGATTTTTAAATTTATAGATTGTGCCAGCTCAAAAGTCGATAACACGCAAAGTAATAACTGAATTTCCAAACACATAGTATTTTTATAAATAGAATCAACGGGGATTTCAAATGGTGTATCAGTTGACCCATGTTGCCATTTACGGAAAATGAAGATTTTGCCACTAGACCGCAGCTAACGGGGACACATGCTTCATGTTGATCACAACAAAGCTGTTGTGATCCACCCTCACAACGAAGCTGCTAATGTTGCCTCTAGTGTTTAATGGGCAGTTGAGAGTATCATAAAATATTACCTCTTTTGAGATTTTCCTGTACATACGAGAAAGTAAAAGGTAAAGCTATCCCCTGTGCGATACGCACGCACCGTGAACGGCGCATGGGGGATGTGGAGGTAGCGCCCCACATTTTCTTGTCCTACGGTACTAAGTGAGGTGGAGTGTGAGTCCCACGCTCGACCACCTTTATCTTCCCAAGGTGCCCAGGAGTACCAAGCTCCAGCACTCAATTTGATAGGAGATTGAGTACACCTCAGAACGCCAGGCATATGGAAACACTGCGAGAAAAGTCTCCACTGTCCTGGTCGGGATTTGAACCCGGGCCGCTCGATTCGTAGTCAGACGCACTACCGTCTGAGCCACGGCACTTCTATATAGAAAGTAAATCTTTAAAATGTATTCGGTGAAATTCCAAAATAATAACATTTCTGCAAATAGAATCAAAGGAGCTTTCAAATGATGTGTTATTTTACCCATGTTGCCATTTAAGAAAATGGAAGGTTGTACCACTAGACCGCAGGGAATGCGCGCTTAATTTTGCCATAATAATTCGTCTTCCTCAAAACTAAAGTGTCGGGATTTTTCAAATGACTAAAAGATTAGGAAATTAGGGGAGGGAATTTTCGTTGTACCACCCTATATAACACGAAATATATGTGACATAAATATTCATATTTTTTATGCAGACACATTCCACTGTATTTTATTTAATATGAATGGATTCGCGCACAAACAAAGGTAGAAGATATAATCAAGACTGCGAAAAGGATGAAGTGGAGATGGGCCGGTCACATAGCTAGACGAATAGATGGAAGATGGACGAGAAATATACTACATTGGATTCCTAGAGAAAAGAAACGACTGAGACGACGTCCAAATGCAAGATGGGTAGATGAAATCAACTGTTTTTCAGGAGCTACATGAATGAGGATAGCATCAGACTGAGATATGGGTAGAGACAAGGGGGAGGTCTTCATCCAGCAGTGGGTAGATGATGAATATGATGATCAATTCGAGCTTTTGTTAATATCTCAATGCCAGATTATTCCTTTGATTTTGAGAGCCTCTATTTTACATTTCTTGAGATATAAGAACGAATAATGAATTTAAAAATAAATGGAGATTTTTGTAATTTTGTTACGTAGACAAAATGTTATAGGCAGATAACTTGATCACTAAACTGAACATTACCATTAGTTTCATTTAATATTCTTTCACATAATATTAAAGAAGTCTTCTTGAAAAACACTGCATTTTTACCGTGTCAACTTCCATGCTTGTTATTTTATCTTCCGTTAATTTGAATTGCTCAAACAAGAATTCATGCAGTAAAATTGAATTTGGACGATCTTTCACTGCTGGAAAAAAATCAAAACATAGTTTGTTGTGTTACATTGTGTTACAAATTAACTTTGGATTCTGTTACATTGCTTTGCATTGTGTTACAAATTAACCAACGTTAGAAAAAAAAACCTGAAGAACTCTTAAACTACCACTTACTAAACAGTATAATTCACCTAATAATTTTACTATAAGTTTTTACTTATCTAAAACAAGATATATTGTGCTTAACTGATTAATAATCTTCTACACCTTTAAAAGGAGTATTATATTTGCACGAATAACACTTTACAATCGCAAAAAGTTCAATCTCAACTATAAAGCTGGCACAGAAACAAGACAACAGAGAGAAAACACGCCCTACTACCTCAACTGCCACCAAGCATCTCTCGTCCATTAGGCTACAAAGCCAGTTGCTGATAGAAGCTTTCCGAGTGATATACGTAATTTCAACAGACGGTTGACAGAGCGTATATAGAGTTGTGTATATTCGGGCATGAAGAAATAATGCTAATAGCGGGTAGGTTAGAGTGGTAAATGGACTACGTCTCATCTTCAGAACCATATTGTAAGGTTGCATGATGCTTCGTTTCTAAACTTTCCTAAAGAGCTGTTTATTAGTTCCTTATTTTTTGAAAAAGTACGTTCTGGTTCCCTAGTGAATTTGAATGTATTCATGTCCTTTTGGCATCTTTGGCTTAGGTCGGGATGTGCTAAGTAACGAATTTTAATTTTATTTATGGTCTTTAGGCATCCAAGGCTAAGGCTGGGATAGGGGAAGGATAGGATTCGGGAAGGTGTCGGTCAGGGCCTATTTTGAAGGTACCACCACGGCATTTGCCTGATGTGACTGAAGAAACCCCTGAAAAAAACTCAGTAAGGATGGTCGGCCGCTGGGATCGATCCCACGACCTCCCGAATGCTACACCAACGCTCTACCACTAAGCTACAGCAGCTCGGTGTGCTAGGCAAGGGGCGGGAAAGCTATCGACCAGGGCCTTTCTTAAGGAACCATCTCGGTATTTGCCTTGAGAAACCTCAGTTAGTTCAGTCGGCCACAGGGCTCAAACCCGCGCACCTACCCATTGCCTATCCAAAGTTCGCGACGGCCAAAGTTTATAACAACAAAGCAATTGCGCATCGTATACCGCAATGTAAAAAACAATCCACAGTTGAGCCGCACTACATGTTTCGTACAAAATTGAATTAATTTTTCATGGGATTTACACATCTTGCTCAGGACGACATAGGAATGAGAATAAGAATGTAGGAAGGGAAGGGAGGCTGCCTGTTGCTATGTGTAAAGGCATTTCTCGGAATTTACTTCTCGTAACTGAGAAAACCTGGGTGAAACACCAGTCAGAATGGCGTGTTTTTTTTTTTTTTTTTTTTTTTTAGTTTCGCACGCTGTCTCATCGTCAGCAAAATTTGCTCAAATAACTATCGACAGTCCTTGATCATATAAAAAAGGGAATGCATTCGTGTTCGTGTCCACATAGGACTTTTGAGAGACATCCAACGGACATCCCATCAGGATCACTTTGGGTTATACCAGTAGAACGTCCTAGAACGGATCTCCTACATATCTCAGGATAGGATTCGGTAATTTGAGACGTCCCTGGGACGTCTCATCAGGATGATTTTGGGATCCAGCAGGACGTCCAAGGGACGCGTTATTGACTTCCTAAGTATCCCGGGATATAACGGCAGTTCAGGATTTCCCTTGGACATCCCACGGACCACAGGCGTGCACACGCGGGAAACAGAAGGGGCAGCTGCCCCCGATTCAATGTAAAATTTAAAGCAAAAAATAGTATAGAAGGGAACATGCCATACAGTCAGTCACGTATATGAGGGGGCGACAAAAGTGCAACTGCCCCGAAATCCTAAGAATCCGAAAAGTCGTACCCTGCCCCCTCCCTAAAGTTTCTGATCAAATAAGATATTACAAGGTATACGTGTATACGTTATTTAATATAAATTGCAAAATAATAAGAACAAATCTAAAAAGAAAAGGGTTTGAGCTTCTGCCTCAATGCTTTTGTGCCAGGAAGAGCTAGGATATTACATTTTTTTGCCTTTCGCTTCGCCTTGTATCATGTCTGTTATTATTTATATGATGGGGTAAATTTGATTTAACTTTCATTTTCGCAGTTTCCTTCTCACATTCAACTATTTTTTTATTCCGTGTTTTTGGAGCATTTGCTTCTTTGAAACGTTAGTGCTTCCCGTTTTGTGACATTCAAAGGCGTTTTTACTGTTAACAAGGCAAGTTCGATGTCGCATTAGATTTTATTTCTGTGAATTAGAATGTAAGTTTTAAGTTCGTTTTGTCCTTTAAGTGATTTATGACTTGTCCCTTCCCTTGAAAACTTTGGTGTTCAGTTTTTCAGTAACATTTGGAACCCCATGATATTTTATTTGCATCCCCACCCCCCAACTGAAACTTCGGTTTGCCCCTCCGGAATTTTTTCCCTTTCCCGTTCGGTCCTGGATATACTGCAGTAGTAATAACAGTGAAAAATTATGAGACATCTATTTTAAATAGCTATACAATGCGCGGAGATACAATTGTAAGGAAAAGGATACCTATGTCCCCCTAACATTTGGGCGAAGCTATGTTAATAACCCTTTTCATAGAAGGTAACATAAAGCTAAATAAAAAAATATATAGCATCATTTTATGGATTCTCATGGTTGCCAGAAAGATAAGAACTACTTTCGAACGTTAAGTGGACTTGCAGAACTGAAGTTGAGGCATCAGTGAAAGAAAATTTAGACTCCGCCATTCACGTTTTAAATCAAATATCTGCGTCAAATGTCAACAAGGTGCGAAAATGATGACAGATAATTTAGTGTCAAGATTAGTTTTTAGTTTCATTTTATCAACGCAAATAATGAATTCTTTTTTACAAATGATCTTTAAAGTAAGCAAATTATTGCAAGCCGAAAGCCAGGATTTGGTGACAGCAGTTAAATCGGTTTCCATGTTGAAGTCTGCATTGGAAGAAAGGCGAAAAGAGGAGTACTTTCTGAATTTGTGTTCAGAAGTGGAAGAGATGTGTCACCAGAAAGACAGAAATACCAAGAGTGAAAAAGAAGAGAGTAAATGAAAAGATAACAACGTGGAATCAGTACATAATTTTTCCTCTAAAGAAGAACAATTGCGGGTCGGTCTTTTCTATCCCTTAATTGACTGTTTGCTACGCGGACTCAGCGAAAAATTTTGATAGGAAGCTACTGATAAGATCAAGACAAATATGGCACTGTCAACAAATAGAGAAGAAATGGAGATCCTTTCTATTTTTTTCCATGTTAATCTTTAAGAACTACATGCAGAATACAGCTTGGCTAGCCATGAGTCTGATCTGAAAATCTGAAGGATGCAAGATTCTTCCTGGAATACATTCAAAATGGGCGTTTTGAAGATTTAATGATAAGAGCTATAGACAAAAAGATTGTCACGTGTCTATAACTGACTTTTCTAATTTCAAAAATAAATATATTAAACATCGTATAAATTTGTTGGCTTACAGACATATGCACAAAACGAGGGCGATATTTAGAAAAATTTAATTTTTCGTCAACAAAAATATCCAAAGGCCAAAAATCTACAAACGAGAAAAGTGTCCGGGTTTTATCTCGGAGAGTGATATTTTTGTAATGCAATAGGGGTTATTAATCCCAGTTTTAATTTTTGTTAGTAGATCTCATACACGGAAGGGACATCTTCGAGAATTTGGGAAACATTCTTTAAAGACATGCCACAATCTTTTTGTTCATATATGTAGGAATACTACTAATATTCTAAAACCGTTTCTTTTTCTGTTGGAAACTATAAAGAACAGTATCGAACATTTAATCAACATGGTAATTCAAAATGACAAAATAATAACGATCGGCAAAATGTTACTTCCAAACCATAATGCTTTCGAGAAAGAAGTAACAATGGAAACTACAGAAAGAGAAATCTTCAGTAACATGTCCATTTTCCTTGGAGAGACGGTTTCACTTTCAGTGAAGGTTAACAACACTAAAACCTTTAACGCTTCCTGCTTTCTTCGCAGCATCTCTGTATCTTCTAGTCTCAAGGCAGACCAGACGTGAGGGAACAAAACGTGTTCTGCCATTGAAATGACAAGTAGGCGTTTAGTCTGATGAGAAGAATGATGCAGTAGAAGACAACTAACTCCCTGATGTCAAGAATCGGAAGACCAATATCACGTTCACTGGCCTCCACTTGCCATTATGCAACACCTTGCGAGGCATCTGCACTGAAAAACTAGTGTTATGCAAATCGTGAGTAGGGATGACCTTTCTAGATGCAAATGGAGATTATAAGTATACATTTCATGAATATTACGTATTTCCATTATAAACATGTGATCGAAATAGAAAGATATGCATAGAGAGAA
>JAGDQP010007139.1:49022-68821 GCA_022664845.1 Lepisma saccharinum
CATTAGAATACTTTTAAATAGTAGCTATATTGTTGATGAAGGTAATTAACCAAATTAACAAAACATTGAAATATGAAAGGGACATTCAATAGTGATCGTACTATCAGTAGCGGGATGGTTGGATCTACCTAGTTGAGAATCTACCTAGTTGGTGTATGATAAACTTAATGGTGGTTAGCTTCAGTCGTCAATCCGAGTGTGCATCAAGTCAATTTATTTGCTTAATTTTCACTTGATCACTTTTCAGACAAAACTCGAGTTCATTTATTTCGTTTTCGTATTCCTGTCGTCGCTCGAAAGAAAAATACCTAAACAGAAACTGGCCTTTCTGACATTTACATTAAATACAGTGCATACATTTTTGTAGATTCATTGCCCCTTTCTGTATAACTTCGCACCCACCAAACAATCCCTCAAGCCATGCAATGACCAAAAGTTATTTTAAGCAGATTTGATTTACACTCATGAAAAAGTTACAATGGTAAAGAGAGTCGAACACACGCTAGCCAATTCAGTTTGAGGCTTGATCATATCATGAAGATTGTTAATAGAAGTTACGTTAAGTTTTGGTAATATAGGGCAGTAGCAGAATCGTGTTGGCCGAACGAAACTCTGTATGTTTTACCATTAGATTAACATTTTTCAGTACGGTTCGGTTTGCGTATTATTTAGCCATTTGGCAATAACGTTCGTCTTCAAAGCGATGCCCAACGTAAGGCCAACTACTGTATATGGAAATTTACTGTTTTAATAAACAGAATCACTATTTTTAGACAAAAACGTGATCTTGATCTATCTACTGGACTACTTTTAAAACACTTTTACTGATTTTTTCCTTTATTTTCTGTTTCGGCTGATGCTCAGGGCGGAATTGGAACCCACATCTTTGGAGTCGCTGGCCTAAACCCTCAGATCACACGACTACCTTGGTCGGCTTCTAGAAGAATGATACATCGAATATGCACTTCCCCAGCTCAGATATGGAATGTGGTAACATAGACAGGGGAACGTTTTATACATGTTACTTTTGTATAGCACGTGTTATAAACATACAAAATAACAAATCTGGAATGTTTTTTTTTACAAAACGTTTTCTGTACGTGCAACTAACAGTACTGCCACCCCCGCGAATGTTGCAGTGACAACCCCTTGCTTACTACAAATTTAAAGCGAAATCAAATAATCTAAATGCAATTTTATATTTCCCTCAATGTATATTTCTGGTAGTATTTTTATTGTAATAAAAATTCTTCTGTTAAAGTAGACTACGGAAAACATTTTCTTTACTGTGATGCATTTATCAAGAGTAATAAGACCTTGCTTCGAGTCTCAGTCTTGCGCATAATCAGGCGCCGCTATGTTATGACGTAATCAATCTGCCGACTGCTTGTCATTAACATACAGATGGAATTTGATTTGTTAGTATTGTTAAAAAGAGATAGCAAAAATGGATCGAAAGAAATAGTAGGCCTATAAGTGATGAATAGCGTTTCTGTATGCCTTACTTAACACGTCATTTGGTTCGTTTTATTCATTTAAAATTGATTTTTACTTTTAATACTTTCTTGAGATATTGATATATTTAGGTAGCTTGAACACTAATTCATAGCAGCTCTTTTTTCATGATTAAATCATAAGATATCTTCTAATAATGCTCTTTAGAACTCTTGTATTTGAAAAGAATTACATATTTTTTTCTATAAAAATGCGGACTTTTACATCGGACAATCATATACTTTTTTTAAAAATGAATGCTAGTGAAGCATTTTACGATAACTGAAAAGCATATGAATTAATAGTGCTCGTTACTGCCACCTGTTACAAATCAACGTATTATTTGTAGCCCGTGATTATATTGAATAGCTTAAATATGTTATTGTAAATAATAATAATAAAAGCATGTAACAAACAAAAATGTAAATTGAAACTATTATATTAAAGTTACTCTTACGTTTCGTGAAGTAAAATAAAACACGGTCTTTGATAGGATTCGAACAGCCTTAGGCGATAGTATAAAAATTTAAGAAGTTACATGCGCTAACCAATTGCGCCATATTGACAAGACATCAAAATTGACACAAATAAGCGATAAGAACAGCATTGCAATGTAAGCCTGCCCCCTGTCATTGTTTCGAGCAATTTCTGTTATTAAATAATGTTTTCCTGATTTAACTTATTGAAGTGTGTTCTGCAGATTTGTACATTAATTATTTATTTAAGTGATGATGTGAATGTTCTTTCTCTTTCTTGTTTTTTCGTCTTCAAACTTCTGAATAAGGAACGTAACATAGGGAGAAGCATATAGCTAGGGAAATAGTACAAATTTATTACGTCAAACCAATCAAAAGATGATTTTCGTTGAGACTGAAACATCAGTATTTCATGCTATTTTTCTACGTAACGGAAAACCGTAGCGCTGAAATTTCGAAAACATTATATATTATTTAATCAGATGTTTTATTACAGAATCAAGCATTTGGCAAATGTATGTTGTATTTATGATTGGCTTTACATTGTTTTAATCCCCAAGGAGTTAACAAACGTGCATACGTTATTTGTCACGTAGATTTTCGTTAGTCTTTCAACACTAGGCCAACAATTGGCGTATCTGGTGTTTTGTGGTTGGGCCACGGTTTAAAATCTAACCCACTCTAAAAGCAACGTTGCCGACATGTTGTACGAAGTGTGTACGAAGTGTACGAAGTATGTTAGTTGGAACTATGAGAACTTTATTGAATTTTATTGATGGCCTTTAGACATCTGAGGCTCAGGTGGGGATAGGGGAGAGGAAAGGATTCGCGAAGGTGTCATCCAGAGCCTATGTCGAAGGTGCGATCCCGGCATTTGCCTGGTGTAACTGAGGAAAAACTCGGAAAACCTCAGTCAGGATGGTCGACCGCTGGGATCGAACCCACGACCTCCCAAATGCTGCGCCAACGCTCTACGTTGAGCTACGGCGGCTTGGTTAAAACTCCTAAGTAGTATGAGTACTAGGATCCTACGAATTTTCTTAGGGCGGCTACACACACGCGCGTGCGTTGTTGCATGTGTTACATGTGTGCGATTGCTGCGAACGTTGCATGCGTTACTTTTTAACAGCTTTCTATGTATGCGTAAGGATTATTTTTAGACTGATTTTATACATAAACGATTATTACATGCATTGTTAGACACTTACCCTAAATTTTATAAGCTTGACTTTTTATGTACACGGTACAGCTATGGACAAAAAGATTGTCGCATGTCTATAGCTGACATTTCTTCTCTCAAAAATAAATATTTTGAAGTATCGTATAAATTCACTGACTTGCAATGATAAGCAGAATTGCGTATTTGTGTAAAAAATATTGTCCTGATATACAGCCAAACAAGGGTAATATACAATTAAATTAAATTTTGCGTCGAAAATTTCTAAGTATAAAAATCCCAGCAAGTTGTAAAGTTCCCTCGTTTTTCTCCCGCAAAGGTATTTTTTTGCAACCCAAGGTGAATTTTTAATTCTAGGCTTTGCTAACAAATTAAATACTTGAAGAATTTAATGGTATAATTATTTACGGCGTAGATGAGGATCAGTTGTATTAAAAATGAATTACCATATTTGTTTCTTTTCTTCCAAAAATTACCAAAAATTTCTTCAATTTCGGTTCCGTAAACTCAAACTGTTATAAATGAATGACAAATATGACACTTTTTCAAGAAATTATAAAACATCTAATATACTAATGACAATCACTGCCCTATGTTAGTAACTGAATGAACTATAGTACATGATTTGTCCAGTTATTTCTACCACTATTTCAAATGTAAGTGTGCAATCAGGGCAGATATTAATAAATTGTTTTAATTTTAAATAACTTTGTATAATAAAAATATATATTTTATTTTGTCAGATTTGCTAAAACCGTTTTTCAAAACCTTCCTTTAAAAGCGAGAGTCTTCTTGAAACGTTTGTTGGATGGGTAATAAAATAAAACTGTCATTTCTTATAAATTTCTAGAATGCAGGGTGATGGCAATCGAGCCTATTAGTTTTGGGGCAACGGTTCCCAAACATTTGACATGTTGAGAAATGTGTCCGTGTAAATGCGTTTTCGAACGACATAGGCCAGGGATTATTTAGGGGGTGGGTCCAGACTAAATTAAGATAATTTTAGTAATATTAGTATAATTTTTGTCAAAATTATATGCATTTTACGTAAATTTCAGACACACACAGACCTCGGCTCCTCCTTGTAAAGGCGCTGGTTCTGCGTGAAACAATCTTCTTGATACGTGCCTGCCTTAAGCAAGCGATTTTCAATGGCAGGTTCGCGAAATTCTTTTACCAGTTCCAGGCAAAGTGCTGTTCTTTATCTATTTTGTTGAATCTGGAAACTTATATTTTTCATTTTCTTTCTACATCAAATACGTAGGTTAAAAAAAGATATTATTTCAACGCTCGAACTCTAAACAAACTGCAAACCTACTATGAATTCCCAACTTTTGAAGAGCTCCGTAGATCAGTGGCGGCGTTAGTCAATCTCGGGCCGGGAGCAAGTCAACTTGATTGATGCCCGTTCACGATGACAATCGTGAGCTCACACTGTTACTGTTGGCCGAATATCTTATTTTCCATTATTTGCAGCCCCGCGGGAAATCTCAGTTGCCAAGACATATTGTTTATTGGAAACTGTATCAATAATGAATGCATATTTTGTGCGTCTTTAGAAACAATTGGGTGGCTCGGCGTGAAAATATGGTAAGAACTAGCAGAAAAATTTCAGTTCGAGCGCGCTACCGACTAGGCTACGCAGGAGATCAATATATATATATATATATATATATATATGTGTGTGTGTGTGTGTGTGTGTGTCGTGAGGCCAATTGGGGAGCTACCTGATCACAGTTGAGAGCTCTTCGGCTCTCCTCTCCCAACACGTCTGGTCAGCGTGGGAGCAATAGACCACCTCCTCCCTCCAGAGAGGCCTCATCCAGTAGTGGATTGAATATGGCTGTGTATTATATATTAATTATAATTTTCATATTTTAATTTAAATGGATTAACTTTTGCTAGTCAGCTCTAATGGTCTAGGCGGTAGTTTCGTGGGCAATGGATAGGCATGAGAGTTCGAACCCCGCGGCCGACCATCCTGACTGAGGATTACCATAGTATGTTTTTACCATGTAAATGCCGGGATGGTACTTTAAGTAAAGCCCTGGCCGATACATTCCTCAACCTCGAACTATCACATCGCTGAATGAGCCAAAGTTGCCAAAAGAACATAAATGAACTCAAATTCAAATTACCGACACAATTGTAAATAAACAATTACAGACAATTAATTAAACCCACCGCTGTTAAAATTTATAACAGTTACAGAATATGAAAAATAGGTTTAACTAAAACTCCAATCGAGAAAAGAACCTAGAGTATTTGAAATTGAGAAGTTTTCAGTGTACTTCTTTTGTAACCGAGCTTTTGAGAAGTTACCAGAAACTTCATAATTGCAGAATTTTTAATCTGAATAATGACATAGTATATAAAATCACTAACAGCTCAATATAAGAGCAGGAAACCTTTAAAATATTATTTCTGGTCGAATTTTCAAAGCTTGGAGTGTATTCGTTTAATTATTTTATTGAATCATTTAACTTCAAGTTGTTGCGAGAGCTATACATTCAATGTTGTGCATGCGACAGTATGGCTGATTGTGTATCCTGTCTGCCTCTGCTTGCTAGTCAGATGACGTCACGCGCTCTCAATCAATTCCAGAAAAGCAGCGAACTGGACCTACCTTTCTCCTAATATCCACCTACCTTGATTGGCACTACTATACACAAACATGCTAGAGTAACTTGAACTGTTAAATATTTTCCCGTCCAATAGTTTCCAATAGACATTGTATATTGAAACTTTATTTCGTTTCTTACAGAAAGATAAATAAATGACTTATTTCTAAAGACTTCTACATTCACTTCTAATTTTCTTAATGAGTAGGCTACTCAAAGAAATTGAGCATTGATACTCATAACAGAAAACTATTACAAGCTAATATAAACTAGTCATATCTCTTCGGGAATGCACCCATAGCACCCGTAGTGTGATTCAAACCGGAATCTTAGGGACAGGCACTATCTTCCGGATTAAACAAGTTTCCGTTTTATAGAAGTTCTGTGTTGAACACTTCTTGCTGCATAAATATTCATTGGAAGTTAATGCAAGATCCTCTAAGTCGTCTCCTATACTGTAAAGCTCCTAATGCGTGGCATGATAAATGAAACTCTAAATATACAGCTTATGTTAGAAGAGCAAAATTTCAATTAGCAGCAAACTGTTAAGCATACAAAAGTGGCAAAGTACGTTAATCTTTTACTAAATATTTTTTAAAAAACTTTCTCGTATCAATGTTTTAAACCTTTGTACAGTAGTATTTGAACGAATCTGTTGTTGTTTAAAGCAATAACTATAAACTGTTAATTATCTTTACTGTTAATAAGCATTACACCTTATATTGACTTAAATACAGAAACTCTCAAACATTAATATGCTTTTTCACTATGGTTAAGTTCTCTTGACCTAATATTAGAATTCTCTTAAATTTTAATTGCGACTTTCTTGGCTAGATTTTCAATATAGACAAATACAAAAACAAGAATTTACCTACAAATTCCTTCCCCAACACATACACACTAAAAATATGACGGGTCAAATTTTTATATTTTCCTTCGTCCATCTACAGTAAATTTTAGGCCTTCACATTTATGTTATTAAAAATGACACAATTAGTTAAAAATGCTTCTTAGTAACAAAACAAATTCAATATACGTACATATATAAAATTTGATTCATGAAATTAGTTTTTTCAACCCAATTATTAGTATTCAATAGTCCTAAAAATTTCCAAAATGAAAACTGTTATTGAATGAGTGACCACTAATCATATAACATTCTTTTCAACATGGTTGTTATGAGGTAGGCTTACGTGTTTTCCTTTGGCAACAATAGCTGGGTGGATTTTGCAAAGTCCAGATTTTGTGTGGCAAAACATTCCACTTCTTACAGGGTCGATTTAGTTGAATAATATCCAAGAAGAAAGGACTCATCACAAAAGACAGCACTATAAATAGATAATCTAAAAAAATGCCCGACGCTGCCAGCCATCGTAAAATAGCGTCGTCACGGCTGAAAAACACCACTGTTTTCAAATCTATTTAACCCTTAACTACTATCCTTATTTTTGGACCACGTGACTACTGTCGTGGGGTCATTTTGAAATACATATATATAAAAAGATAAAAATTGGAAACACGTTTTTAATATTTTTTTATTCAAATAGAGGTCATTATAAACTGCATTTGTAATTTATTTGACAATTGTCAAAATACAAATACTTTTAATACAAAAATAATAAATGAGAATCAAATGTTTTTAAGGTGGTCAAGAAACACACTATCAAATAAGCATATTTTTATATAGATAAGAATATTATTTCAGTAACTCTCTTGTTTTTTAACTCGTGAGTACTAGTAGTATCAGTATCACTATAATTTATCTTGTTTGCTGTCGTTCTTTTTTCTCCCGTAAGACCAACCATAGGAAAAATAACTTACATGACTACTATCGCGGGTCAAAATTGACTCCATACTTCCCCCACGAGCACACAAGACATACATTTTACAGAACACGTGCGGCAGTAACAAGAACTCAGCGTAGTGAGAATAGACAGGGACGAGAAGTTCAACAACGACAACCTCTGGTATGCAGCATTGAAATTATGATCGCTGGGGTCAAATCTGACCCCACGATAGTAGTTTAGGGTTAAATGAAAAACTGTTTTTGAAATATGTTACTACATGGGAGTTTACATTTATTTACAATGAAGTTGTAACGACTAACGTATCTACAAGATAATCGTAAACCATAAGAAATAAGACAACTGTTTTATTCTGTGAAATACGGATAATAAAAACAAAATGTTTTCTATGAAGGTATATTGATTTAGAAGTAATGTTGAAGTGAATCTTTGTTCTACATTTACCGCTCCTCTGTAAAATTAAATTCTTGTTTAAATGTGTGCTAATGTGACTGCAATGTGTCTGCTTCAACACGAGTTCTAAAATATCCTTTTATAATATTCCCTAGAAATTTAATCTGGAAAACAAACTAAACAAGCTGCTTATATAAGATAAAAGGATTACCTTAATGCAAAGTTTGATACACAATTTTTCATCTTACAAAATGTATTCACACAAATAAACATATAATTCGTAGGGGTGAATTTCAGCCTTTGCCCGGCCTGGCCAAAAAATAAAACGAAATCCACCCTTGATAATTCGTGCAGTCCTCCCACTAAACACTAAAAATTTGTGCACGTGTGATATAATCAAAGAAATATATTTCGTTATATTCGTAGAAATAGGTAAATAATATTGAAATTTTACTAATGAATATTTTAATTTTAAATTCTTCCATTAGAAAGAACTTCTCGAAACAAACTGCTATTTATATGCAAACTATCCTCAAAGAAAAAATCACTCTTGGAACCGTAAAAGAAAACAATTATGTATTTGCATTCACCCCCACATCAGTTTTAAAAACTGAGAACATTCGCACTGAATAATTAAAATTCCTTTGGCAATCTCAGTTTTACTATTTTTCATTGCTTTTAGTAGATCTATTGTTTATGTGCTGCAAATCGATTTTCTTCGACAGGCCTATGGACGAGTCATTCAAACTTGTGTCTTTGGATGGATGGTAGATCTTCATTGTCAAATATATGCTCTTATGATTGTTAATCGTACCGCACATAATCGTTGTTGCTGTAGATGTTATTATCAAGAGTTGTTTTCTTGATGGCTCATATTCATTCTTACTGCAATCAATAACTGAATTATTCTCGAAAGTTGAAGAAGAAGAGCTACATGGGCTGGATAATTCGAGCTCGTTTTGTGGTTGCCCCAATTCGGGTACTCCCACAGCTACTTAAGAGTCAGAGGTGAGTCTGTTCTGTTTTAAATCTATTGTACACCTCGACTAATATATAATGTATACTCATACTGTAACGGTTATATGTTTCTTATATCTGAATTATTGATATATTATAAATTTTGAGGTTGTCTGTTGCTGTAATGGTCTAATGACAATAAAATTGTTTAAATTATATTCTATTCTATTTTCATGTTTGGTCATTATCAAGGTTTGCTCACGTTTCCAATAAGAAATTCTTTTACGTAGTAACCCTAAGTTAATATGCAAATAGGATTAGTTTTGGAAAATCAAATTATATTTATTTATGTAGTGAATAATACTGAACATGAAATTACATGGTATAAATGCATTTGTGTACATAAAGTAACTGGCCATTCTCCATCAAGAAGAATATGCACTAAAATGTGTTTCGAAGTTGGGTTTTACATATACATGAATTCCTCATTTTTAACATATGTTTTGGAAAATACATTTAAATATCCCTGCTCTTTAAGCATGCAGAGTGTTGAGAATAAAAATTGTCAATATTCTAGGAACATGAAGTTCTGCAAACCAAGAAAAAAGTTCATTTGAAGAAATTTAAAATAAATCGTAGTTTCGGAACTAGAGGCGTCCGAAGTGGACTCGGCATCGTCATAAATGCCGTCGTATCTCGACAAATAATGACATAAGCCGTGTCAGTTTAGTAATTTACAATTGAAGTAGTACGCATTACACCTATTTAAGCTATGTTTATGATTGACGAATAGAGCTTGGAGGGATTTTTGTGCTTGTTTTATTAAAACATTTATTTCTCCACATGAAATTCTTATGTTGCAAAACCCGTCTATGCAGCACTCCCTCCATCATAGCCTTTGCTGAAATAGATGCATTGGGTACAACGTCGATTGTGATTTGTGCTGTGGATTAAGTTAATAGGATTTACATACATTGGCATGAATTGAATTATTAGTATACATACTTTGCTAAGTTACTCTTTTATTATATTTGCAGTTATTACAAAGTAAGTTAACGTTAGTAAATTAGAAAGATATGATTGTTGTGATGTGTACAACAGTGGCAGTGGGCGCTATTGTTTGCGCGTCGCGCAACACCTCCTTTCTTAAAGTTATTTAATTTTTAATTCAATCACTCTAAAATATAGAATATGTAATAATATTCTACCCCTCGCAGTTCAAAAAAGCCATATTTTCCTTTAGGAAGAGAGAAAAAATACTTCACAACTCACAAGTTCAGAGTTTAAGCTTGGTGTTGTAATCCATGCGCGCACGCTTTAACGCATATCTCGCTACAAAGCCTTCCGCTCCAGTAGATGTTGGACTTGCATTTGTAATACAATTAGTACAGGACTTGAGACGTTGCACCGCTATGGTTTCTGCCAGGGTTGCCACAGTCCTAGGTCTGGAGTGGGCTGAAAAATAGTACCAAATTGAAACAAAGTGGGCTGAATTCATTTTTTCTACACCAGTATAATACATGGCTCTATAACACAAAACTAAAAGAGGCACAGTTCTAGAACACTGTCCCCTCCACTTCCAAGAGTCCAAGTCACGAAAGTGCTCTATTTTAAAAAGTTTTTGTCTCGGAGAATAATGTATTGTAGCTGTAACATTGCAATTAAGTTAAACTGTAACAGATACGTGCAGAAAGCTTACATTTTATACACATTATTTCAGTATTATAGCTGCAATAAAAAACACATGTATGGCAAATTATTTAAAGAAAGCACTTTCTTACGAGAGCCATTGGAAAAATACGAGAACCACCTAACCTGCCCTCATCTAACCACACCTAACTTGACCTAACCTATTCTAACCACACCACACCTAACCTGACCTAACCACACGTAACCAAAACCCTATCTCAGTCAAGTGTCTAGAATTTCAAAATGCGTAATATAAAAAAACTATCTAACCTAACATAGCCCTGTCATTGGAGTGTGTACAATTTCAAAATGCGTAATTAGTGCGACGCAAGAGAGATCGTTTTCGAAAATTCAAAGTGGAAAAAGCAGTTATACTTTACAGGAGCTCCTTCTGTTATATATAAGATAAAATGAATTGTATGGGCGGTGACAGCACTATGGCGTGATACGTTTTTATGAACTTATTTTAATTAATTGGTATAAAGAACTTCCTATATCGTGTGGAAAATTCAGTGTTATCAGCACACTTCCTTTTTATATAAAGACGCATTAGGAAATTTAATAAAAATAGTGACCAAGAGTACTAGGAGGGTAGGCAAGTCAGGTTCGGTGGTCTTTTTTTAATTGCACACGCGATATTATTTCTGCACTCAGAACTCCTCAAAAAGCTATGTTTTACTTTCTACAGCCATAAAAGAGCCTAAAATGTGTGCAAAAATGAAAAAAAAAGTTGCTGTAGTAGAATCTGTCATGTTAATACAACATTACAACTTCGACTTTAGTAACTTTTTTCCCATTTTGCACGCAATTTAGCGTCTTTCATGGCTATAGGAAGCAAAACATAGCATTTTGAAGAGTTCTGAGTGCTCTATGCCAGAAGGAGCTCTTGTAAAGGATTACTGAAAAAGCAATTAAGAGTGATGCGTAGAGCGATTTTCACGCTATGGGTAGTCGAATGCAGATAGTGAGGAAATACAGGTAATACGCATTTGTCGTCGCAGCGCCTTAAATTTTAAGGGTGAGGAAAAGAACAAACGTTGCAAGTTTCAACATTATAGCATTAAATTCTGCCTGACGCCCAGTTGCACTATCTGCACCGAGATTACTAGACATATCGTACTACGTCTACAACAAGTAAAATTTGACGGTATATTCATGTATTGACCTCTTAATTCAACAATACGATGATCGTACCTGGCCCGCTGGGATACCATTATACATAATGAGCCAGCAGTTGCCAAGATTTCCCATGCAACTTTTCTACTAAATCTTTTGTCGAAAAGTAATATATTTTTGCCCACGTATGATCGTCTCTACTCTAACTTTAGGCTTGTACATAATGTTTGTTACAACGCGTCGATATAGATCTACGAAAAGCAAAAATAATCGGGTATCTTTATATTCGTCAATATACCGTCACTAGTAAACATACACGCCCGGCAAGCCGGCAGTTACGTCAATATAATTTTTCGTGCTGTTATCATTTTTTAATCTTTGCAGCGGCACATAAATTATAGACTTACTTGACGTCACAGAATAAATGTTAAATAATATTTATAAAGAGTTCAACACACAGTAACGTTAAATGCAGGAAAAAGTCTTACTCACACATTTGAAAATGTGACAAGTAATTGTTAAATGGTGCCGAATTGGGAATAAATGACACACAGTTAATTGTTAAAACCTCACCAGGAAATATGAAGCGAACCATAAATCTTCTTAATGAAGATCTGCAAAATATACACAATTGGTGTAGCGAAAACGGGTTAGTCATTAATCCATCAAAATGTACCTATACAGTCATAGGGACAGCTACCCAACTTCAGAAACTGAAGACATCGGAACTAAACATAAAGTTGAGTAACTATACCATAAGATATTCATCTAGTATTAAAAACCTTGGATTATGAATGGATATGAATCTTAACTGGAATCCTCATGTAGCTAACGTATGCTCACGTTCACTAAATAACTTAAGATGCCTATATAGATCACGTGACTTGCTCACGGCAAAAACAAAATTGTATCTAATACAGACACTAATTATGCCCTTGTTTGATTACGGTGATGCCGTATATGGCCCTTCCCTTCAAATCAACAAAGTCAAATCCATTCAGAAAGTCCAAAATTACTGCATCCGGTTTGCTTTCAACCTTCGTAAATTCGAACATATTCTCCCTGTATTAAAGGAGAACAATATTTTGACAATGTATCGAAGAAGGTTCTTTCGTTTCTGTTGCACAATTCACAACATCATTCACAAGAAAACACCCGCTTATCTCCATGAAAAACTTATCTCTAGGTCTAGTATCCATAAGTACGCTACACGTAATAGGTCAACATATGATGTTCCAAGATACAAACTCACACAAACAACACGATCATTTTCTGTATCAGCTGCGAAAGCCTGGAATTCCTTAGCAAAACTCTTTACCTTACCAATGAATTTAAAACTCTTCTAAGTGTATATTTGCTTAATCAGCAAAGACTATACCAGCGGGCCGATGAATGACAAAAAGGGCTGAATTTGGTACAATTGTACCACGTGTAGCAACACTGGTTTCTGCTCATTCCTCCCCTCCGAGTTTGCTTTGTTTCCACAAGGTGGCATCCGGGTCTGCTACGTTTCGGCGCCTCCGTTTCGATGACGCCGTTTCGGCGAAACCATTTTGGCGCAGGCTACATTTTGGCGCTACCATTTCGGCGCCAAAGTGAGGAAAATTAAAATTATTAACATACCTTATTACATAGTGATGTACTCTTTACTTGTACTGTCCTCTGATGACAATTGATGATCAATGAAGTACTTAAAACACTATTTCTTGTACTCTGCTTCTAACTGTTTCTGACAAAGCTTTGAAGCATTATTTAAGTTTGCACGGTCTGAGCCAAAGATGCCTAAATGACTTAAGTGCATGGAACTTGTCTGTCATGTACAAGGGCGCTAATAAGATATATTGCTTTTCTAATGTAAATATAAAGTTTTTGTACATTTTAAACGGAAGAATCTTACTTTTGCTTAACCTAAACAAGAAATGCATAAGATGTCCTAAGTAGTGAATATTCGAGATGAGAAAAAAATCGTTAATAAAGTAATTTTTTGGGACTGCTCCTGAAAAAGTTTTGAAGCATTATTTATGTTTCCATGGTTTGAGCTAAAGACGCCTAAGGGCCATAAGAGGACATAATTTTTCCCACGTGTACAAGGGTGCTAATGAGATGTAGGTTTCATTCGTAATATAAATAGATAAATTAGTTAAAATGGTAGTTCGTTCATGTTCAAAAGATACATTTAGACAAAAAAAAGAGTATTGGGACTGAATTTGACAAAGTTTTGAAGCAATATTAGAGTATCCTCAGTCTGAGCCAAAGATGACTAAAGGCCATAAGAGGATAGTATGTTTCTCTCGTGTACAAGGGTGCTAATGAGATGTAGGTTGCATTCGTAATATAAATAGACAAATTAGTTGAAATGGTAGTTCAACCTCGACCTGAGATTAGACTTCAACCTCGACATCGAACATTGCCGTTTAAGATGACGTTCCTATCTGTTTTTAGGTAGATTTCGAAGAAAATATACCTATTGAGATCGGTACGATATGAAAGTGTATATATATATATATATATATATATATATATTAACACGCTAGCGGCCATAATTTTGAAGATATTTGAGCCAAATTTTTATATGTTGTTTCTAGGCTTAATAGCTCGGTTAAGTTCGTTAATGAGCAAAATCGGTCGCCATCTTGGATCCAAAATGGCTGCCGAACCCATTGTTGTATAGAATACACAGCCTAAACCGCTGGGGCTATTGAAATCAAATTTGGCATAAAGGTACAACATCACTTTTTGATTATGAAAATGTTACCTAATGAGTTCAAAGACGCCATCTTGGATCCAAAATGGCGGACCTAAAAATCCATTTTCCACACCGTTTGAGCTAGAGATACGAAATTTGGCATAAAGGTGCATTATGACGAGTAGCTTAGGGAAATATCACAACATTTGGGAAAAGTCGCCATCTTGGATCCAAAATGACCGCCCAAAATCCCATTTTGCACACCGTTTGAGCTGGATAAATGAAATTTTACTTGAAGTTGTACTATCACAAGTAGGTCACGACAAAATAAGAAAACTTTCAAAAAGTCGTCAACTTGGATCCAAAATGGCCGCCCCCAAAACCCAATTTCCAAATCATTGAAGGTAGAGAAACGAAATTTTCAATGAAGGTGTATGACCAAGAGAAGGTTACAATAAATGGGGCAAATCTTCCCTTTGGGGGCGCAGCCAACCGTGGGAGGGTGAAGATGTACTCCGTGGTGGTGTAGTGCTGCAGGGAGATTTTGATTAAGATAAAGGAGGCGCATCCTCTCAAAAGCACTGAAGTTGGGGGGAGAGCCCCGGCTCCCAGCGAAACTTCGAAATCTACCTCAGCCTGTAGGCCTACCGAAAGGGATTTTTTATATATATAAAGTGTTCCAAAGGTATGCGGAATGCATTGTAATTACATATGAAACTTATTTTCTTGAAATATAAAATAATAAATTACGAAATTGCGCCATTACGAATATTACGAATAGCGCCCCTGAATGCTGCTCCTCCCTAGTTACGTCCCTGTTATAGTTCAGCCTGTTTATGTTGTAAATAAATTCATTTTTCGCAAAAAAAAAAAAACGCTTCATAATTAAAATAATTGAAAAAACAATTATGTTTTTTCAAGTGCTTACTAAAGTATAAACGTCTCGTTACATTTCTTCCATGAACATAGTCGCTGGATCTGTTCTTCTGTCGCTTCTTATGAACGAGGTTTTGAATACCTCTTTAGTACAATAGTTTCCCTTGTTTGATTCTATGGTAAAGCTCTGGCGCCGAAACGGAGACGCCGAACCGGTAGCGCCGAAACGGAGGCTCCGAACTGAGCGGGTCCGAGACCCCCCACGCTGCAGAAAGGTCATCTGCTAGTTCCCTTTATTTACTCGCAGTTTCTCTCTCTCTCTCTCTCTCTCCCTCTCTCTCCTGTCTGTCTATACGTGTCTGTGTGTGTGAGAGAGAGAGAGAGAAAGAGAGAGAGAGAGAGCGTGTATATGGGTGTGAGCGTGTATATATATACTGTATATGTATATCATCATCATCATATTCAGCAGTTTTCTATCCACTGCTGGATGAAGGCCTCCCCCTTTTCTTCCCACATATCTCGGTCTGCTGCTATCCTCATCCATGTAGCTCCTGAAAAACGCTTGATTTCATCTACCGATCTTGCATTCGGACGTCGTCTCGGTCGCTTCTTTTCTCTAGGAATCCAATGCAGTACATTTGTCGTCCACCTTCCATCTGTTCGTCTAGCTATGTGACCGGCCCATTTCCACTTCATCTTCTTCGCAGTCTTGATTACATCCTCTACCTTTGTTTGTGCGCGAATCCATTCATTTGTCTTCCTGTCCCTCCTGGTTATTCCTAGCATGCATCTCTCCATTGATTTTTGTGTGACTCTCAATCTTTGAGTCGTTTGCGTATTCAATGTCCAATTTTCGCAGCCGTACATCATTACAGGTAAGACACATTGATTATAAACTTTACGCTTCAGATACATTGGAAGTTTGCTTTTGAAAATAAAGTGTAGTCTTCCAAAAGAACTCCACGCCATTTTACATCTTCTATTTATTTCATCAGCCAACTTTGCATTCGATGTTTTAAGCTGGCCTAGGTAAACATACTCATCAACTATGCCTATTGTCTCTCCGTTAATCTTCACTTCCTTCTTTGCAGCATGTTGGTTGTACATTACTTTTGTTTTACTTAAGTTCATTTTAAGGTCTATTTTCGAACTCTCGTTACTCAGTTCTTCCATTCTAGTTTCTAGTTCCTCCGCGCTTGAAGCAAACAGGACTATATCATCAGCGAACCGTAGGTGATGAAGATATTCGCCATTAATTTTAATTCCAACTTCATCCCAGTTTAAATTCTGGAACACTCTCTCCAGAAAACAGTTTTGGGGAAATTGAATCTCCTTGCCTTACCTCGTTTCCAACTTCAAATTTTTCACTTTCTTGGTGTAGTCTAATGACAGATGTGGCAGTCGAATAAATGTTTCGCAGTAGCTTGATGTAGGCATTTTCGATGCCTTGATGTTCAAGTGATTTAAGTACTGCTGACAAGGAGACCGAATCGAAAGTTTTTTCGAAATCTATGAATCCCAAACATAGTGGAAGTTTATATTCATTAGTCTTTTCCATAACTTCATTCAATGTTTGTATGTGGTCCATTGTGCTAAATCCACGACGAAATCCGGCTTGTTCCCTTCCCTGGTTAAAATCCAAGTCCCGTTCAATACGATTCAAAATAACTTTGGTGAACATTTTGTATAGAACTGACAGTAAACTAATTGGTCTGTAGTTTTCGACACGTTCTTTGTCCCCTTTCTTGTACAACAAAATTATAACAGCATTATTCCAACTTCTGGGTATTTCTCTCTTCCTTAAGCACATTGTGAATAATTTCGTAAGTTCCTCTTTCTACTTTTCACCTCCCCATTTAAACATCTCTGCTGTGAGTCCATCTTCTCCTGGCGTCTTTCCGTTCTTCATCCCTCGAATTACTTTATCCACTTCTTCTTTCATTACATCTGTGACATCTACATCATTTTCTTCTGGGTCTTCATTTCCTAGCTCTTCTTCGAAGTAGTACAATTATGTGTAGAAAATTTCAAATATTTTTATAATTTCTTCCTTATTTCGTGTTACTGTCCCGTCTGGTCTCTTAACTGCAATTATTTGCTTTTTCCCTATCATGAGCTGCTGTTTGGTATTCTTCAGGCTCTTGTTCTCCTCGATTGTATTTCTAAAAAGATTTTCGTTATATCTTCGTACATTCTCTCTTATTTTCTTCCTTACGGTTTTATTTAGTTCTATGTATTCAATCCTTTTTATGTAATTTTCCTCTTCTTTCATTTCCCTTCTTTTCTTCATCAAGAGTTTAGTTTCTTCTGAAATTTTGCTCTCTCTTTTCTTTCTGGTGCCTGCTATTTCCTTGGCTGTCTCTCTTATTATCTCCATCAGTATTTTATTTCTGCTATCCATGTCTTCTTCATCCTCTAACTCTTCCAAGGCGCTAAATCTGTTGCTTAGTTCTATCTCGAATGTCTCTGTTTTTCCCTAGATTTTCTAGCTAAAAGTGGTGCTTTTCCTCTGATAAGCTTCTTTTTCTCAAATCTCAAATATATATATATATATATATACTCTCCCAACCCGTCTGGTCAGCGTGGGAGCAGTAGACCAACTCCTCCCTTCGGGGAGAGGCCTCATCCACTAGTGGATTGAATATGGCTGTGATTTATTATTATTATATATATATATATATATATATATATATATATATGTTTCTGCGTTTGTGTGTGTGTGTGTGCGAGCGTGTATATGTTCCTTCTCGCTTTCAACAGCGAAGTTACCACAAAATGCTGAATCTTGTGCGCGACTTTCTGGATATTGGAGTGACTGACTCCTTTGTGTCCGAAGATAGACGCCAGAGCAAATATTTAAATTCAAATGTCCACCTCCAGTCTAATCCAATGTGTGGATCAAACTTTCAGTTCTAATTCACGTTTATACGCTTCTTATCGCTGTGCGACCCGTTTTTTTATTTAGGTTTTAAATCCTGAGTTATTAGTATAATAGTATACCATACTCTATATGTAATAGAAAATACTGCAAATAATATTTACGTTTGTTTTGCAAGAATTATGGATAAAAAATGGGCCACACAGCGATATCAAGCGTAGAAGGCTGAGTTAAAACTTAAACTTTGGTCAACATTGGTTTAGACTGAAAGTGGACAAATAGATTAAGTGTCCTCTCTTCTTCCTGTCTTCATATACTCATGAAAATTTTGGCAGTATCAACAGTCAGTCCATTATCGCTTTTAGACAGAGGTCATTGCGGGCGACTCATGCCACTTTAATGGCGAAATCATAATTTTAAAGCTATGGCATTGTATAGTTCTATTTCAAATGCTGTGTATATACATTGTTACGCTCATTAAGTGAATCTATTTATGAGGAAACCTGCTTTTGTAAATACAAATGTATTTTTTCCCCTCAAATTTGCACGGCGTGTGTATTTTTTCTAGTAGTCCCCAATCGTAGTCCTCCCCCACCCCCATTTTAAATATCTTTCAAAATATTTAAAAAACTAAGAGCACTATCAAAAATGGAAGTTCATAGCCCACTAGAGCTTACAAATTAACATGAAATACAATGGACTGTGATCTTGAGATTTTATTCATTGATGAGTGATGCATTTTCAAAGATTATGATGTCATTATTTAATTACAGTTTCAGCACTCATCAATTGGTAAGATTTCGAGATCGTTGTCTATTGTGTTTCATGGTAATTTGTAAGCTCTAGTGCGCTATGAACTTACATTTTTGATAGTGCTCTTAGTTTTAGAAATATTTTGAACAATGTTAAAAGTAGGGGGTGGAGCGAGGAACTCTTATTGGAACTTCCTATCCAGAAGCGTAAATACTGTCGTTGAACATAACGAGGATATTATTCAATGCATGAATAAGATAGTGAAGATGGAGGAAGAGAAAAATTAAAACACAATCCATCGCCCTGAAGTCCTCAAGAAAACACTTATTAGCAGCCATTTTAATTTCTAGCTTTCTTTTTTCTTTTCTTTTTTTAGTAAAATAATGCTTCTTGTGGAAATTTTGATTAATCAACTTCAAAATCGAAAAATTGACCCTTCCTTGGCACAAAAGGCTATTTTCCACTTTTCTTTGAAACAAATATTAGGCATATTAAAGACCAGCTTGATGATTCGAGTGGAACAACAGAAAATGCAAACACGGTATCAAAAATGAGAAAGAGTGAAAGAATGGAATGGGTAAGGGAAGCAAGGGAGGTATGCGATGCGACTACTTGCGAAGCAAGATCATTACATTCACATAGCACGTTATGGCAGCCACGTTATTTACTCCAGAGAATTTTTTGAGTTACTTTTGCAATTTTCAAAAAAAAAAAAAGGAAAAAAACTGTGGAGAAATTATGTTCAATTTACACATATCTTGACAAAGAAAATCTGTCTTCACGAACTGTCTTCAATCCACTCGGCAGAGGAATTTGGCTGTGAATTGAATATGGCTGTGATTTTTATATATATATATATATATATATATATATATATA